>JASANF010000442.1:0-93300 GCA_030248245.1 Trissonchulus sp. WLG1_4
GAGACTAGGCAAATGTCCATCTTTACTCGTTAAGATTCTATATACTCATCCCTCTTGCCTACCTGGCCCCAGCTCAATTTCAGCAACCCATCTCTAACAGCATTCCTTTTGCCTTCCTTCCGCATTTAATTATGACCCTCTAAGGTTTCTCTGTCTGGCCTGTCCAAGCCCTGCCACAGCCAAAGATTGACAACTTGCAAATTCATCAACA
The DNA here is from genome assembly GCA_030248245.1 of Trissonchulus sp. WLG1_4. Taxonomy (NCBI): domain Eukaryota; kingdom Metazoa; phylum Nematoda; class Enoplea; order Enoplida; family Ironidae; genus Trissonchulus; species Trissonchulus sp. WLG1_4. Next base: position 212 of record JASANF010000442.1, read on the forward strand.
CACACACACACACACAGTTGTTAAGTAAGCTATATATATAGTAGGTGAGCGTGTAGACACATCCCATCTTATACGTGAACGTGGAGCCATCAGGGTCAAAGACATATTGAAGATTTTTTAGGTTTCTGCCCTCTCTTAGTCTTTCAGAGAAAGTTTTCATTTCTGACTGAGCGGAGATGGACAAAACCTAGGTTCATTCACATTCAATGTACGTACGTGTGTGGCTATTATAGGTGTGTGTGTGTGTTACGTATATGTGCTAGTGAAATGAATGGTTTTTGATGAGTTGGGTTAAGCTCATGATGATATGAAACAAACACCCGTATTATGTAGCTGACGAGACATAAGTATTATGTTTGATAAGTCTGATAAGAGATTTGATGACAAGCTAAGTAATAAAGATGCTCCTCGTTAAGTTTGTAGTATGACACGGGCAAACAACATATATGAAAAAAAGCAGACTGACTGAATTATGTCTTCAATTTTCCGCAGAACCACTAATGCGGAGTATATAATTGGCGGTTTTAACCAAACGGCAATCTGAAACGCTGTCTAAATCAGAATAAAAATCATAATTCATGTAACAAGCTTTCCTATAACACTTGAGTGATTTTCATAGTCAAAACTGGCTCAACCCGAAGCTACGTATTCTTCATTTCTTCATTCATTTTACGGCCGGGCGATAAACAGCAAAAGTGGATCCTTATTGACAGTTTCTTCATGCTCCCGAGAGAGGGCTCGCGACCCCCCCCCCCGGCTACGCCCTTGCCCAGGAGCAAAATTGGGGGCTCATGAAGCAAAGTCGACCAGAAAAGGTTGCTCTGCGCACCCCAGATTTCCTTAGCTACACATGTGTCCTCGTCAGGCTGCCTTTTACACGCCTACACCCCAGAACCTGGCGGGGGTTTTCAGGGGTTGAAACCTTCCCGATCCATGTGTCTCCTTGTTGACCATAGTTGCTTTGCCTTGCTGTTAGTTCTGATATATATATATATATAATATATATATATATATATATATATATATATATATATATATATATATATATATATATATATATATATATATATATATATATATATATATATATATATATAGTGCCAGAATAGTGAAAGGAAGAAAAATAGCAGTATTGGGGTTGGTTTTAGTGAAATTTAGCCGCTCTGGAGTTTTGTAATAATTTTGAGCACAGATAATTTCCTTTGAAAAATTGCCTCATTCATTATTCAGTGTCCGCCGGCAGGTATATACAAGTTATATGGACAAGTCATAAATTGCTTGTGTGCGTATATGGGCTGTGACAGCCGTGACAGGAAATGTATATAATCTTGTGTGTCTGGCTGTAGGGCACGTCACATGATTAATTGGGAGAAAAAAATCATGGTGGAATGAGTTTTAGGTTTTTTGAAACTCGATTACACTAATGTTAGATTTTTTTAAATATGCTCACATACACCGATTTTATATTCTAACGCAAAAAACAACATAATATAATAGCATGTTTGGCTCACAAGTCACAGCAAACATGAAAATAAAAGACAAAAACACAGAGGATACGCACACAGAACACTAGAAATCGCAAAACCACAAAGAGATCTGATTGGGTCCTTTGTGCTTTTAATGTATAGAAAATTTTTTATGGCTACTTTTTTTATTTCTGTTTTTTTTATTTCAGGAAGCAATTTCTGGCGACGGACAAATCGGATGTGCGTCAACGAAGGTCGTGATCTTAAATTCCGGATGGACTGCCCTCCTCCCTTAGTCAACAGTTCCTCCGACGACCCCCCCCTTTTTTTTAGTGTAGTTTACTGGACCCCTGCTGCTGTTATATACGTAACTTTTTTCCTGAGTTTTTAAAGCATTTAGGTCTCTATTTTCTTTTCTTTTTAGTCTTGTGAATGGATTTAATCCTGTAGCGGATTAAAGTAGTTTTTAGGGGATCAAAGAAGTTTATTCTGTGGGATTTAAGAGGTTTATTTTAGGCCGTTTCAGCTTTTCGACTGGATTAGTCTGATAGTACTGTTCTCGAACGGCGCATTAGTATCCAGTCCAGTTGTATTATAGTCCGGTAAAGGAATGCGCCCTTAAATAGAATGGTGTTGAAAATTGTGAAACGTATAACACCAGTCGAAGACTCTACAGCCTACCTATGTCTGGTTCAGTCGACCAAATTAGAAAATAATCACGCCGCTAATAATGTGTAACATAAGATGAAAGTGGATCAATGATAAAGATCATTGTTTATGGTGACTTGACTATTCCGTAATTTTGCCGACTGAACGGACTTACGGCTGTATGAAAAACCCTTAGACTAGCTAAGGAGAGCTAAGACTGTTTTTTGCATTTTCTTCCCCTTTTTTCGTTTGTTTTTTCTGGGACAGTGTCTGATTAGTGCCATTTTTCTTGATAATCATGTTTTGTGTTTTATGCATACTTTGGATTCTGATTTATTTATTAAATGTCTTTATTATTAGTTATTGATTAATAATGACCTGATATTTGAGTTTTTTAATTAATTTTGGACAATATTTAGTCTGTGCATTTTGTCTCGTATGTTTTTTGTTGATTTTTATGTATAATGTCAGCAAGAGTACGTAATATCGTCTCCCTCATATAACAGACAATAATATAGGAGTGAGACACAATTGTGTACTCTTGATAGTCTATTTTGTAAACGATTGATTTTTTCCCAATTTATTGGTGTTGGCTAATTTTTATTTTTTCAAGTTTTTGATTTGATTTTCCATTTTTTTGCTTTTTGATTTTTAAATGTCCACTAAATAAACCTAGTTATTTTATTGGGGTGAGTTTGGGTAAAGCGGGCATATGTTGATGTAATTCATGATATCTGAAATTGGGACGAGTTTCACTCACCTTGTCTGACTTTAAAACCTGGTTTTTTTCTTGAACAAAATAGAACATCGCAGTAAAAATTCTTCAGGTTTATTCATGCGATCATATAATATAATCACAATAATATATGACACCTCAGTTGGGTTGATAATATTGCAAAGAGATTGCTATAAAACGCCTGTTTGTGCTGCGTTTTGCTCATTGTCTGTATTTGCCACCTGCTGTGCTGCACTGTTCAATAGTGAGGTTTAGGGCTGGAATTCACAACCGCACACTGTGCTAGTTGACTGAAGCGTTGCTGGAAAACCATCATAGGCGTAGGGGGACTGATCCCTCCCAACCCGACCCCGCTCCCCCCCCCCCAGATAAGTGCCCGTTCCCAAATCGTCTTCACTGAGCAGAATTTTTGAGAAATAAAAATTCGCGTAACGCCCCTTCTCCCGCTTTGGTCGACGCTCCCCCCCCCCCCCAGATTTCCTTAACTGCACATATTGTGTGGAAACAACACTAGTCACTAAAGTCTGACCAGAAAATGCTGGACCCTGAGACAAAAAAAGAACACGCGATTTCATTACGAAAAGAACTAATTGCAAGCATCAAGAGTACAGCGAGTAGTCACAAAAATCATGCCACCTGTTTTGTTTCAGGGTTCAGCAATTTCTGGTCAGACTTTAGTTGATCTCAATGCCTCGTCAGCGATTCGCAATATAAGCAAGTAACTGACGAATTATGCGGTAGCTGTTGCTTAGCTTTAGCCTGAGCCTAAACCTAAGTCTTATGGCCCAATCAATGAAGAGATGTGCTAAAGATAGTGAGCGTTCACAAAAGAGAGAAAGTGTGGCTGTTGTTTCACGGCTTGAAATTTAATCTCGAACACTTAAAAACTCTAGCGTTAAGTCAAAAGTTAGGTGTTTTAGTAACTTTGGCAAAAACTTTTGCTGTGCTTGTGATTTCAAGCTGTATATTCAAAAGTTCAGTAAGTTCTTAAAACTTTAGCAAATTTGATTTGTCTGGTAATAATTATTCTGTTTTGTAAGAGTGACTAATAAGACCCTGTGGGAACCTTAATTGTGAACAGTGCTGCATGTGTTTTGTTGCGACAGTACTTTTTTTCCCATGACAGTCACTGCTGGTAACTAAAAAACATCTGTATTCACTAAATGTTCTGAGCGTCAATTGCTGAGCATTTAGAAACGATTTTAAAATGAATGTATTTTTTTCAAAAAACTGTACATTATGTTGCAGTACAAGTACAGGAAAAAATGCAAAGTTTTTAACTATATATCGGTAATATCGTATGACGGTTTCAGTTATGTAAGTTTTTGTAGGAATTGTTCTATTCAGCAACATGGTTCAGAATGCAAGCTAGAAAGTGTGACCAAAAAATGCTGTTCATTGAGAAAAAACATGTGGTGTGATTTTAGCTGCTACTCGCAGTACTCTTGACAATTGAAATTTGTTTTTGCACATGAAAAAAATATTAATTACAATCACATGTTCATTTTTCGCAATGTTCATTATTTTTTGATCACACTTTAATATTTAGTGAATGCGTCTTGTTGGGTGTTTTTGAGTTACCACTGTGAGTTTTTTCGGTTGTTTGTGTTTTTAGACGTTTATTAGAGCCTTTATTATTTTTGTGTGGTTAGTGAATGTGTTTGTTCTGTGCCATGTCGCGTTATATGCAATTATATGTTCTATTTATTCTGTGGCTACTTTCGGCGGGTATTCACAAAAGATGGTCAAGTACACGAAGGGGCAAAATGGGATTTCACAGATTCGTTTAAGATAGGTTTATACTTGTCCTTAAGGACACAGGGACAGGGACAAGGAAAAATTTTACTCAGCTGCTAGCAGCTAATTTTGTACATATAAAGTGACCCAAACTTTATTCATACGAAAAGTTGGCTTATTTGGCCCTGCAGTTTTCTTGGAATCGCTTAAGGACAAACCGATAAGGACAAAGACAAGTATGAACCGGGCCTTTGTCGTGAACTGGATCGCATAAAATTGAAATAGACCCAACCAGAATTTTTCATTAGTAGGACGTATTGAATAACAACTTTTAACCTGAGTCTGAAGTTAGACACCTTTTGTGAATCTCGCTCTTGGCAATAACCAAATTGGAAACTACAATTCTGTATTTGTTATTGCAGCTGTTTCTCATGTACGTCTTTTTGTCATTCTGACGCGAATATTTTCGCAAAAATGAGTTGTTCTTGACTTTGATGAAAAAAAGCAAACATTATGGACTTATTTTTATATTTTTTGTGCTTTGTAGCTTTAATTTTTGCGTTGTGTGTTTCTATCCTATCATGTTTGTACTGTTTTAAATAAAAATGCATTCGAATGTATCATTTAGCTTAAAAATTATTTCTTTTTGGTACATCCTGGCAGTTTTTTTATTGTAAATGCTACACGTTTGAAAACTTGTAAATCTGTCATTAAAATTTACATAACATCATTGATGAACAAGTGTTTTTTATGAGTTTTCAGTGTAATTATGTCACTGCAAAATGTTAAACAACAAAATGTGCTCTGCTGTCAAGACGTATATACTTGTTCATAAGTTGTCGAATAAAAATACATTACATATTTTGTTTTACGTGTGATGTGTAATTGGTGATGGTTTACAGTGCAAAATAGATACGTATATATTACAGAATCGGAAGTTTGATAGGTTTGAGTTAGCTAGCTATTAGCTAAATGGCGAATGATTTTTTTGAATGTTGGAGCAAATAATGCCCGCTTCCCACTGCAGGTTTAAGGTTTAAGGTTTAACGTAGAACATGAAGTGAGCATATTGTACATTCCCAGTGCATAGGTTTAAGGTTTAACGATGTTGAAAAATTTCAACTTTTTGGTTTAAGGTTTAAGGATTCAGCCAATCAGCTACGAGCTGTAGGCGGAGCTTCTCCATTCAGTCAATCAGTTACGAGCTGTAGGCGGAGCTTGTATATTCTGTCAATCAGCTCCGAGCTGTGTGGAGGCGGAGCTTCTGCATCCAGCCAATGAATATACAGCATTCAAATATCGTTAAACCTTAAACTGCCAGTGTGAATGAAACGTTAAACCTTAAACCTGCAGTGGGAAGCGGGCATAACGGTACAAATTCAACTGTTTTAAAACGAAGCCTAAACCTAAGTTCATGCTTGGCTAACTAGGCTAAGCCCAAGCGTACTGTAACATGAACATTAACTGAAAACTTACGTGGTCTGGATTGTACTTGTCCGTAATAGAGTTCGCAATCGGATCGGGTCGGGTCGGGTCGGGTGGGGTTGAGATTTTCCAACCCGCGGGTTGTGCGGGTCAGTTCGGGTCAAAAATTTTGGGTATAAATCATTGAGTTTTACATTAAATTTTTCTGCTTTGATGATATTTTTAACCTAATATACCCGCTGCAGAGTGTTTGTAACAGCTTTTCCGAGCTCTTATTTCTTTTTTAGCCAAAAGTAGCTACTTTAGTCTATGCAATATGTACCTAGCTCGGAATCTCAAATCTGGGGGGGGGGCTTGCCCCTCCACTCCCCCACACCCCTCCATGTAGCCTACATCTGTGCTGTAAGTTATCAAAACATATGAAATATAATAAAAACTGGAAATAAAAGGGACAAGGAAATCTCAAGTGTTTGTATAGCAGCTTCAGTAGAAGTCGGGTCGGGTCGGGTCGGTTTAGACCTTAGTTTGGGTCGAGTCGGGTTATAAAATCTCGACCCGTTGCGAACTCTAGTCCGTAAGCAAAAATTAACTCAAGTTTGTGCTTAAGCTTATGCAGAAAATCACTGACGTGAACGGAAAATTTCATATCATAATCCCCTGGTTCATACTTTGCCGGTAAATTCCGTTTGTCCGTAATGTAAAAAATTGCCTGTAACGGGAACTGAAAACTTGTTTATTTATTCAATATGGACTGGTTCACACTTGTCCGTTTAGGCTGTCCGTTTGTCCGTAAGCAAATCTTAATCAGCTGACACGGGAAGGCTAATGGTCTTGGTTGCTAATTTTTGGACCTTTGAGTATATATATATATATTAGACTTGAAAACATAGGGTGGATTTCACAAAGGTGGTTTTACTAAACCATGGTTTTACGTACGTGTGCATATGATTTGCACATAATTTCATTACGAAATATCGAATGATTCGTTACGAATTTCGTAGATTTTCTTAAACCATTGGTTTAGCTCAGTTGAAATTTCAAACCTGCAGCACAGAGTTGGACACGGGGCGGGGTGCCCCGCGGGGCGGGGCGGGGCGGGGCGGGGCGGGGCAGAGGTCTTGCCCCGCGGGGATTTACGATTTTTTACTGACCGACTTATTTTTTGAATTTGTCGTGTTTTTTGTGCTACTCAAGCAGCAAAACATTCAAGCTATATTTTGACCGTTTTCTAAGGTACATATATGTCAGTTTAAATGGTAAAATTGCGAATACGTTTATGCTTGACATTCGTTAATAAAGGCTTGAATATTTAATGGTGAGGTCTAAGAAATTGTCATATAGGCTAGGTACCTCAATGCCAAAGCGTTGTTTCTTATACATTTACTGGCGAGGGCGTCAGGGGGTGTCATTTTAGTGGTGGGCAAACATGCTGCCTAGGAGCAAAAATGCTATTTTCCTGCAAGGGTCCCCCTTTGGCTTTTATCGCCCGGCCTAAAAAATTTCTGATACGTCTCCAGCTGACCAAATTAGGTCTAAAAATTGGAAAAAAGCGCCATTTTTTTCTGGGGGCTACCGCCCTCAGACCCCTGCAACTTTGGGGTTTAGTATCTTGCGTTTACAATGCGTGTGTAAGTACTAAAATCGTTAAAAACTTCACTTTAACTTCAAAAATGCTATCACTGAGTGAGCAAAAGAAGTGGACAAGGTGCGACCTCCCCCCCTTTTCAAAATCCTGGCTACGCCCCTGACGTAATACAAATGTGGAAATTGGTTTATACAGAAATGGACACTCATACCTTTATCACTTTTTTAGATACGTCATGAAAAAAACATGGGTAGAATGTAGACATGGGGAAAGTTTGGCTTCTGGACGTTGCCGCTATCGACCAACCGAATTAATGGGTTTTTATTAGTGAATTGAACGAAATCACATTTTGAGATGTGAACCACATCTTCAAAAAGTGCAACAAATTTTTGCTTCTGGGGGCCGCGCCCCTCGACATCCGCAAGCTGCAACATGTATACCTATATGCTGACTGCTGAGGAAAGAAGTTCCGAGGTTCGAACCCCTTTGAAAATTCTAGTACTACCCCAGACTACCTAGTCTTGAGAGTAATAATCTGCACCTCTTATCATACTAGATCGATTTGAATAAGTGAAATATTGACTGAACGACTTAGCAAAAAAATTTCTGCTAAAAACTACTGTTGTCTTAGTTCGCAACGAAAATCTGCGGGGTGCCCCGCCCCGCGGGGCGGGGCGGGGCGGGGCGGGGCAAGATCCCCGCGGGGCGGGGCGGGGCGGGGCGGGGCGGGGCAGCGAAAATCCGCCCCGCGTCCAACTCTGCTGCAGCACAACAGGTCTCTGTTTTGCTGAAATTTCAATTGAGTTAAACCAATGGTTTAAGAAAATCTACGAAAATCGTAACGAATCATTCGATATTTCGTAATGAAATTACGTGCAAATCATGCAAAACGTAAGTAGGTAAAACCAATGGTTTAGTAAAACCACCTTCGTGAAGTCCACCCCTATAGTTTTATGTCTACGCTTGTATCTGCAGCAGTGTTTTTACGCTTTTTGACTCAGATAAGTTCTAAGTATGATAAACTAAATATTAAATTTAGGCTCAAATCTTAAACGCCTGAACCGAATTTGGAATTTCGCAATAACACAGCACAGGTTTAGATAAACCGCTTTAAGGGGGGGGGCTACCTGAATAAGTGAAAATTTTAGGTTCTCCGATTCGCTTCAAGTTTGCACACAATGTAGCCCCAGGGAGGGCGCGTCGCAAATGTAACAAACTGGAACCAATGCTTTCGCCAATTTTTTACTAGGGGCTCCCAAAAATTCAATTTTACGTGTAAATCATAGGCGCAAAAAAAAAGTTTTTTGTGCTCACAAAGCGTTCCTTTACTCGACATTTTTGTTAATACTAACGAAGCTGATTTTTACATGAATCGATAGCCTAACGTCATATCTCAACCTCTATGATCCATTTTTTTAAATTTTTGCCCATGGCCTGAGCAGTGACGCCAAATGTAAAATCACTCAAATTTGGCGGGCCCAAAAAACAGCCATTTTTTCACATTTCGCCCTGGATTTTAGAATTGAAAATACATATCAAAAGTCCGGATCATACGATTTTGCGCATATATGTGGGCTGCAACCATGCCAAGTTTCAGCCTGATTGGCTTGATGTGGTTTGTGTTAGAACTGTCCAACTAAGGGCTACTTTTAAGCTTTTTTGCGTACTTTCGCCTATGTAAATACACTGACGAACGCACTGAACCAAAAGTGCACCTTCAAGCTTAATTGTTCTCATCTGACGTTGGGGTGCCTTGGGGGAGTAACATATGTATGTGAAAATAAGCAAAATTGGAGAACTTTGATTTTTGACCTGGGTAGCCCCCCCCCCTTAAAATGTGTATTATTTTACCAATTTCACTCTATTCCAATACTTCAAGTTTTAATGAATGTACGATTTTTATAGATTTATTCAGTGGGATAAATATTAGATGCATTTTGTTATTAATGAGTTATGTAATAGTTGTTATTCTATTCTCTGTTTTTCTCTAATTAATATTCATAGTCAAAATTGTCGAACAGTTCATTCCTACCTAATATTCTTTGCCTTAGAGTAGACTTGTTGTTTTTCAAATCAACCTCACTGTATGACATGAAATATCGTTTTTATTTTTGAAAAACATCTGTCGCTTGTGTGCTGAAATTTAATAAATACTTGCCAAGATCTATTATAAATAAAAAGTTACTTGAAATGCCGTCACTTAGCTTTCTGACTAAACGGAATTTAACGGACCTTTTTTAGTCGGGACGGGAGTAACGAACTTATGTAATCACGCACGATAATACCATATGCATAATGACTGTATATAAATCTTGTTGAGACTTTTTATTACTGCGGTAATGGTTCAAGAATGCCCTCGAGTTGACTAATAGATGTTGAGTTATTTTAAGTACTTTAGTCAGTTGGGTGTGTCCCGTTAAGGCCACAAGATTAAGTCAGGATTAAAATCGTCCCATTAGGTCCACACTTTTGTGTGTTTCGTTAAGGCCACATTTGTAGCGTTACGGCAGCAAATTATGTTTAATTGTATATTACTAGTTTTGACTCAAAGGGAGATAAATTTGGCATCTGACCTTCTGTATGAAATGTTATAGATTAACGGCAGGTATGTAAGGTAAGCTACCATTGCGAAATCAGATCTGAAAATAATGGAACGCACTGTGGGTCCAACGAAACAGTTGCTGCCTTACTGGGCCGCAGGTGTTGCCAGTTTTAATGAAAAGTGTGGACCTAACGAAACTGCTGCCTTAACGGTACACAATCAGTCAGTTCACTCTAAAATTTGCAGTAAAATACAGAAGTACAGTCCGCCTAATGTGGTAAAAGAATAAAGCCTTAGGCTCGATTCATACTTACAGCTTTTTGTCCTTTCAGTCGGAAAATAACGAAATACTTGGTCACACCGCGATATTTGCCATATACATATATTACTAGTGGCGTGTTTTTTTTCAAATTTTTACCGACTAAACGGGCAAACAAACGGTTGTAAGCGTAAATAATTTAGCCTAAGGTCCTAGATTTGTTATTGTTTTGTGATATATTTGTTTTTAACGGTGTTAGTTATGTTTCTGGTTAGTGCCCTTGGTATGCTAGTTGTGACGTGTTGCTTTATTTAGTACCTCTCTGTCTCTGACAAATATATACTATAGGTATCTTGTACAATAAAATTTGCTTCAAAAGAATTCAGATTTGTAAAATACAAAACTAGGGGCCTATTCCTTTACCTAATTAAACGGACTAGACTTATTTTAGTCCGAGGTTTTGAAACGACAAGTCGGACTAAACGGACTAAACGGTTTAAGCGGTTTAAAATAAGTCTGGGGCTTAATTTTAGTCCGAACCCATTCCTAAACTAGTGTAAGGCAGCTCGTTGCCGCTCCTACTAATGGCCCAAGCGGGGACGGTAGGTCCCAGCTTCAGGGGAAAGTCATCCTTCGCCCTTAGCCTTAACCAATCCGCCAGCGGGGCTTCCAGGTATGATGAGCGGGGTCTTTCGCACGGGCCGGGGTTGCCGGACACCGACGGGAAAGGGGCTTACCTAAACAACGGGGCAAGGCGCAGTAGGCGCAGCACACATACCGCCTGCTACAGCCTGAAAAGGCCTCCCAAATATGCGGGGGGGTAGCGAGCAGCGGTCTAGTAAATACGGCACACACTGAACGCAGAGGTGGCAGGGCCTCCTGGGCCAAAACTGTCCAAGAATAGACGCGGAACACAAGATAAATTTAGGTAGTTTAATAGAAAAAACACGAACAAGGTCAAGCAGCCATTTCGGGCGTGATCGTAGTAGAAATACAGGGCACAACAGGGTTAGACAAACCGCCGCACAGGGCTGGGCAATACGGACCAACTGAGCATAATCCTGCCTGCTACTTTTACATTACACTGAACCAAGCGTACATACACAAAAGAAATGACTAGTACGTACCTATATAACAGTTTGAGCGTGTATTCATAAATGTGAAATGTTAAAAGGTAAGTGGAATGTGAATAGGGAGTTAAGGGAGGTTCTCCCAAGTGAAGCCTTACACTAGGCACCGGATTAAACTCTCACCTAGAATAAAATTAGTCCGATTAAAACATTTCCGTTCCCAGACCTGGGCCCGATTTATCGAAGCAAAATGTTCGTCATCAGAAATGTTCGTCATCGAAAATGTTCGTCATCGAAAATTTTGAATTGATCGAAACATTTTCGATGACGAACATTTGCTTTTTCGATGACGAACATTTGTTTTTTTAACGGCGAGTTTGTCATCGAAAAAGCAAATGTTCGTCATCGAAAATGTTCGTTTGTCAAGAAAGGGAGGGGGGATTCTTACCGAAAGAACGACAGCATCATCATCAGAATGACCCAGGGGGGGATTCGAACCACCCATCACTGGATCTGCAGACCAGCGCTCTACCGTTGAGCTACTGGGCCGACAATGAGCTGTCGTAAATCCCTTTAAGAGCTATACAGGGCCTATCTTACTTCACATCCCTCCCCTTCTAGTAAACTTCGACCCGAAGTTTCCCTGTGCTGTGTGCACTACTACTTATCTATATGGGGCATGGGCACCCGGGGTAGAGGAGCGCCGGGAGCCGTCCCTATTATATTACCTTCTCTTCTTCTTTCTTCTCTTCCCTATAAGGCAAGTGTCGCGAGGTCCTTTTTTTTTGGCCTCATCTTCTTCTGCGAACACTGCCAGGGACTGATAAGCTCTCACTCCTAGCCGGGACAAGGAGCGGCTCCACTGCAAAGCTACCTCGGCGATAATTCCTCCATATACTCTCACCACCACTCTGCCCATGCCACTCAAGGAGGTATGTTCCCCCAACAACCCATACCTAACGCTACCTGACTCAGTTCTGCGACCAGGAGATTCCAAGGTTCATCCTGGCGGCCTTGCCATGTCAAGCAAGGGGGGAAGTCTTACCGAAAGAACGACAGCATCATCATCAGAATGACACAGGGGGGGATTCGAACCACCTATCTCTGGATCTGCAGACCAGCGCTCTACCGTTGAGCTACTGGGCCGACAATGAGCTGTCGTAAATCCCTTTAAGAGCTATACAGGGCCTATCTTACTTCACACGTCATCGAAAAGTTCGTCATCAAAAATGTTCGTCATCGAAAAAGCAAATGTTCGTCATCAAAAAAGCAAGTGTTCGTCATCGAAAAAGCAAATGGTCGTCATCGAAAAAGCAAATGTTCGTCATCGAAAAAGCAAATGTTCGTCATCGAAAAAGCAAATGTTCGTCATCGAAAAAGCAAATGTTCGTCATCGAAAATGTTCATTATTGAAAATTTTCAGCGTTCGAAATTAGATCAGTCGTTCTAAGTCTAAACAGTCTGAATTAGAACATTTTCATTAAATTCTAAATTCTCTAATAATAATAATAACTACTACTAACTACTTCCAATACTACTACTACTACTACCTAATACTACTAAAATTGAGGTACAATAAAGTATTGAATTTAGTGGTTCTGTCTGGTGCCAATAGATAGTGGCAAACTCTCAAAGTTGAATATTATTTTGTTTCAACTTTTCCGCAACATTAACCAAGTTTTGAAAAACTTAACATAAATCATTTTGCCGAAAGAGAACTAATTTAATAGTTCAAAAAAGCTGAAAAGCTGGTTATAGTTTCACGTCCCTATCATTTTGTCCTTGAGCAATTCCAAAATTACCTGGCCAGATAAGCCGATTTTTGGCATGAAAATATTTGACCTCAATTCCAGACCTAATACAAAATTCATCTAAAACGCTTCCGTTAATTCTTCACAGCAGCTGACCGAAATGTGCCCTAGTCCTTCTTGTCCCCCTGTGTTCTCAAGGACAAGTATGAACCGGTCTTAAATTAAGTACGCCTGAACCAAAGGCTTGAAACGGCTAGCCAACTCTCTTTGCAGTATGGTCGCAGATATCAGTTATTCAGTTAACAGCTATTAGGGTCGATTCATACTTCAGTAGGGCATACGGACAAAGCCTGTATAATCCGTTTTTTAATTCTTACTTTTTAAGGCAAACGCTCATAGCTTGGGCCTGAGTTGCGTTCATATTTTTGAACAGTATGTCCGTTTGTCCGTATGCCCGGGAGTTTTGGCTAAGTTGAACTGAAATTAACTTTGCCGGGCATATAGGGACAAAGTGAAATAGTGCGGTTTAGTATATATAAATGAACGGACATATGGCTGACGGGCAAAGTGGCAGATGGCTATACGGGCGAAGGTATGAATTGAACGGCCATTCTGCTGTTCAGTTGGTCCCAATGTCCATACGGCAGTACGGTTATTTTAATAATTAATATTAAAAATTGGTATTAAAAATACTTTTAATTTCAAATATTTTATTAATTACCATCTTTAATTACCATCTTTAAAACTATCCTATTTTTTGTGATAATTATAATAATAGGGTGAGGTGGCTCTCGAAGGGTTGGCGTTGATGTTCTGAACATGAAACAAGTTTACATTATGCTGGACGTGACCCGGTTCTCTGGTTCCAGGTCAATAAAGTTGGAGTTATTTTATTGTCAAAACTAATCATACGTTTTTCGGCACATAAGTCAGCGGTAACCTATACTTTTTATGGTGTCAAATCAAAGCTGTTCTTATATCCTAACTGATGCCGAAAACTAGAACTTTTTACCAGTTAGCTAAAAAAAGTTATGGCGTCAACAATTTTTACGTAAACTTAGTATTTTTCAAAAATGTTACGTAACGTCCGTGTTACCATTGATATAACAAAGGTAATGCTTCCATGAAGTCAGCCATATTACTGTGATCCTTACACAAAACAGTTTTTACTCTATCAGTGACCATGGATCCGGCAATATGGGTCTAAATCTGAAATTTATTTTATTCTAAAATTTTATTTTGCGTTTTTCGGTATATAAGTCAGCGTTAACGTGTAGCTTTTTTGGTATCAAATAAAAGCCCTTCTTCTGCTCTATCTAACTACAAAAACCGGAATCATTTACGTGGTCCCTGAAAAAAGTTATGGCCAAAAGTTCTTTTTCGAAAACATTTTGTTCGAAAAAATTCCTCCGCGACTACTCACACCATATACGTATTGAACAAAAGTTCGGAAAAATTAAAATCGTTATAACTTGCGTCAACCTTGACGTAGAAACATAAAATTGACAGCATTCAACTCAGAATTGAAAGGGCTTTCGAATGATACCTTACATGACGTTTACGGACGCAACGGCCAGTCACGTATGACTATTATTTTTATACTGACCATTTGTCGCCGTTTACGTCATCATGCGACATATCAATTGATAGCTCTTGACAAGCGCAAGCATATAAAACAAGTTTCACGTCGATACCATAACCCTAACAAACGTTATGGCTCCTGGAATTTTTCCCTTTAGTGACTACCTATAATCACCTCATATGCGATCAAATCGCATTGAAATTTAATTTTGAACAAAATTTTAAAAAAATTTCAAAATTTTTTTATTGTCATACAATAACTTACTTCGGGATCTAGATTTGGTCGAACTAGTCTAAACTAGACGCACTAGTCTTGTATTAATATTAAAAATATAATAAATAATATAATAATTTAATAAATTAATATTTTGCGCTGTTGTGCTATTTACATAAATATTTAATTAATAATAATAATAATAATAATTTATATTAATATTAAAATTACTGCCAGCTGCTTATGTACCTATAGATGTTCGCAGTTGAAAATTTCAACGGAGGTACCGAGCTCCGTTGAAATGTTCGTCATCGAAAAAATTTTCGATGACGAGCTTTTGTCATTTAGAACATAATAATGTTCTAAAAGACCAAAGCTCGTCATCGAAAAATTTCTCGATGAACATTTTCGATGACGAACTTTCGATGACGGACATTTGTCTTTTGATAAATCACCGTTGAAAAAACAAATGTTCATCATCGAAAATGTTTCGATCAATCCAAAATTTTCGATGACGAACATTTTCGATAACGAACATTTGTCTTTTCAATAATGAACATGTATTTTCGATGACGAACATTTGGTTTTTGGATGACGAACATTTGGTTTTTCGATGACGAACATTTTTGATGACGAACATTTGTTTTTCGATGACGAACATTTTTGATGACGAACATTTTCGATGACCAACATTTTGTTTCAATAAATCGGGCCCTGATTTAAATAAGTCCGTTTAGTCCACTCGCTGCATTTTACATGGAGTTTTAGTCTGCGTTTTGCTTAATGTTTGATTAAACGGACTTAACTTCATGGTGCCCCCAATTATTCTATTGCTTGTTAATCACTACCTTAACGGATTAGGACGATCCATATATCAAATTATAGCTGAATAATTGGGTTTGGGCTATTTTATAGTGTATTTTAACTATCTGTTTGAAAAATGTGTTCTAGAAAATCTTTGTCAAAATAATTTTTTGTGGTCAATTTCCGACAAAGTCTCGTATTTGGTATTGGTAGTTGATTATGTTACATGTCATATAATCCTTTGAGCATGCAGGGTTTAAAAAGATTTTGGATATGTTATTTTAATCAAAATATTTCTAAGACAAGTATTTGACTGATTCAACTGATTACTCAAGTCGGATTCGAACCATCCACCATTCGTTGCCAAGGCGAACGCTCTAATCACTCGGCTACGCTGGCCTGAAGTGTTACTTGCTAAATAGTCTCTATATACAATGGAGATTAAGTATGAGTGATAGCACTGGTTGGCGTGCTATAAGTGATTTATACGCATGTTTCTGTGAAACTCCGAGTGCAGGAGCACGAGTGCGCGAAGCGCACGAGTGCACCGTCACGAGGGTTTCACACATGCGTATCAATTAGTTTTAGCACAACCACCAGTGCTATAAGTGACTTGTAAATCGATTCAAGTATAGCGTGCAGTATAAGTAGACTGCACGCTACAGCGTGCAGTATAAGTCGGGTTATTGCACTTTACCGTAACACTGAATCGAGTTACAAACAATTAATATATTGTCATTTGCAGTTAGTTTTTTGTTCCTTCTAGAGAAGGAACTATTGTTTTGAAATCAACTCTGCATAGTGTAAAAGTAGCATCCAGATGTTATCCAGTGCATATGATTAACACGTAAAGTCAGTATGGGAACCGACTGCTCTTTTTTTGAAGACAGGCTTTTTGTTTACTATTTTTAATGAAATAATGGTTAATAATACTTTTGCCTAAGTATTAAGTTGTCATTTTAATAAAATTTTGTGATTTAAAAAACTTTCGTTCCGTAATTTTTCAAACTCGATACATATACTTATCACGTGATCGTCTAGTCTGCTGTTTGTTTTGTACTTCCCTTCTACATAGTCAAAACTAAACAACGCTTATCATCAAACTGGCGTGGTCGAGTGGTCAGAAGCGCTAGTCTAGAATTAGTTGATATAAACTTCGAGGGTTTGACACCCATTCAGTGACTTTTTTGCAAAAAATTTACACCGCTTTTGTCAGCAAAAACTGTTTTGACGGGAGATATTCATGTCGAGTAAAAGCGATTGCGTCAATGAAATCACAAGCAGTTGCGGTAATTATGGCATGTGTTTTCGACAAAACTGTTGAATGTATACATAGTGTGTGAGATCAACACCTAAGCATCGAAACTAACAAGCCCAACCTCTCCAGTAAGTATTAAGAATTATGTTCAAGTAAGCTGACCAGCAGGTCAGCTAAAACCTGTTGTGCAGCAGATAATTATCTTATTGTAAAATGTGTATGCAAAAGTTCAATGCGTTTTCATGCAATCTTACAATAAGTTGTTTATGCAAAAACTGGAAAGAGTTTTAATTATCTAACAACAAATTATGTAGGAATGGGTTGTTTTGATGAGTGAGAAGTGTATTCATTTTTTCATGACCAAAAATGACTACAGTTCGCAGGAAACATAAGATGCTGCCAACAAAATTATCTGGTCAAATGTTGGTACTATCAGCAATGTGACACACGCGCACTATGTGACACACATGAACTAAACAAACGCACATTGACATTTTTCCAGCTTACAGTGTAACTTTTGCACTAGACAATGATGTGACGCTCGCGCAGTAGCTCTAATATGCAAAGCAAAGTAACGCACAGACGTACATTGCACTACAAGCCCAGTGTATTCCGCCAGAAATCAAAATTAGAGACCTGTTGTGCTGTGGCACAACAGGAAGAAAATTAACTGTACTCAGGTATTAGGGCGAAGCTGAATCTCCTGGGTAAATTAAGCAGAATTTCAACTCAGCGAAGGAACCTTGCCCCTTTTTGGGGCCTGCTTGTTTATATTGCGAAAACGCTGTATTCAAACAGCGAGTAAATGGTCAACTTCAACTGCTCAGCCAATCAGAGTAGAGTTTGTAGGCGGAGACAAAACTGATTGGTTAGTGCGAAAAAACCATAGTTCAGATGAAATCCAAATTCAGGAGTGTTGGGTAGATTAAGTTTAGGAATGATACCAGACTAAATTAAGTTCGACTAAATTTAGTCCGATTATAAATTTGGGCCATTCCTAATGGCTTTTTTAAGCATCATTTTTAAACCGTTTAGTCAGATTATAATTAACCCTTTAATCCGGTAAAGAAATAGGCCCTAGGTCAAGTTATGCACGTCTTGAAAGCGACAATGCAAACACTCGCTGGTGTAGATAGGCAACTGAAGTTCAGCTGCGATAAAACTAAATTGACTGGAGATTAGCTCAAGTTCAGACTTACCGGATAGTTTAATACCTACCTCAACACAGAAGTAGAAAAAGTGCATATATATCTACAAGTACAAGTCATATGCATATTTTGTGGTGGCAGCCATAGGTGGATTTATTAAACCTGTTTCACTACATAGTTGAATTTTCAACAACTTCTCTCATATTGGGGTCCCTCTGGGGTTCCCCAGGAGAATAGTCGTAAGCTGTCCCTTGAGGATTGAGGATGCAAGCGTCCCTAGGACGAATCTACATGGGCACGCTAGGATATTCCGGGAGGATAGGCTTGAGAAATCCTCTTGAAAATCCACCCCGTGTGAACCAATGAAGCCTTAAAGTTACCTAATCCCGCTAATCCGTTCAATGAAAATACACCTAGATTAGTCAACCCTCGAATCAAAGCTATGTATACGTAAGATAGCTGAACCTGTGTCCATTTAGCCCCACGTTTCCATATTACATCCCCATTTAGCCCCACAACTGAGCTCCGCTTGTGACCTAACATCTCCGCATTATTTTCCAGAGCAAACAACGGAAATTGAGTTGACAGGTCGTAGTCGGAAAAGGCCTTATATGTCTCACCCCAGACCATAAGTAGCAAATGCTTCACTTTGCTAACATCTTATTTGCTTTCTTGGCAATCGAACCTACTGCTTGGCTCAGTATCGTACATATGTATGTAGCACTATTTTATGCTATTGTGTGTTTTGTATGTTTTATATGTGTAATTATATTTAGGATTTTACAGTAGTAATTTGGAGATTCTATAGCAAGTCACACGTCTTGTCCCTTATTCAGTCAAAATCACCGTAAAGTATGCATCTTCTGTAGCTTGTGCACACTTCGAATTTTTGTGAGTCGCGTCGGTCAACAATAGGTATATATGTATGTATCTTAATTTCTATACTTTAGAAAGATTTCACAAGTGTTAAAAAACGTTATAAACCGTACGTTAAACTTCAATTAGTACTCACATATATGCACGTTCTGCCGATAAGATTACGCAATAATCCCACCACAAGCTGATCTTATATATTTTTTACATTTTTACAAACTTACTAGTTTTTTTCGTAATTTTGCCGCTTCCGGAAGCGACCGTATGAAAAATCATAATTTTACACCTATGTATCTTGTGGTGGCGGGATTTTTCTCATAATTTTGCTGGCTAAACGTTGCATTTGATGAAATAATAAAGCAAGAAAGTGACTATTTATTGGCGTAATGGATGCTTTAACAGACACTGGAGTCAATTAGCAAAATGTGACTTTTCTAATTTTGTGGTGTTTGGCAGTTTATTTGCATTAACTAATTGGTCAGAGGTTGGAAAAAATTTGACATGTTACTCTTACTCTACCGAATTTTTATTGCTACGGTAGGCGGTGGGTGGCAATATTGCTTCTTTCCCTTCCAAAAGACTTGATTGCAATCTTTAACATTCATGCCCTCAAAAGTTTCCTCAAAAAACTGTTCAAGAAATCGACCAAGTGTTAAAATAGCTTTATGAAATGAAAAACAACTACGTTTTCGTCCGCTCCGTGGAAAAAGTGAGAGAACATGTTTTAAATAGGGGGAGGATTTTCCTGAGGGGCTCATTTTTCCCGGAAAAGTTGAGCGGGGGGCGGATTTTTCCTGAAAAATGTCTACAGGGGTCATATTTTCCCAAGACACCGGTTCATACTCGTCCGTATCCTTGGTCCCTATTATTTTGTTCTTAAGAAAGTCTTAAGAAATCTGCCAGCCAAAATGCGTCCCATTTCTATACGCGCCTCGCCACATTGCTCTTGATATAGATAAACGATAAAATAGGCCTTTGCCTGAGTTATAGGTATAGCAGGAGCACTGATTTTGATTGTCCCAGATGTGTCAGCGTCGTCATTTCCGACTTTACGGTCACTTCTTTTCCGAGTTACCCTTGCTTTATAATCACAGTACATAAGCTTACTATTCAGTTATTCCTTTCTCAAACATTGTGCACACTTGGACTGACTTGAAAACTTTAATTCTGCGCTATTTAGTGTTGTGACTGTTTCGTAGTTTTGCTGGCTGAACGGACATGTGGCAGTAAGTATGAATCGACCCTAAATATCCATAAAACAGCAGGTTACGGGTCGATTCATACATACAGCCGTATGTCGTTCAGCCGGCAGAATAACGAAATAAACACGTCACTAACAGTGTGTAGGTAAAGTCTGGTTATGGCACTTTACTGCACCACTGAATCTAGTTACAAGATCAGATTGTGGCGTGATTATTTCGCAATGTTGTTGGCTGAACGGACATACGGCTGTGAGTATGAATCGACCCTACTGGTTCCAAATTGGAGTTGGTAGTTTGGCTTGCAGCCCGACCTTTGCCTGACGCACGTCACAGCTGTCACCCTATTGTCACCTAGCAGCCCCCACTGCACTGCAACACTCTCTGAGTGCCAGATAACCCAGCCTTTATCACTTCATGTTGATTATGTCAAGAGTATATTGGCTGGAATTCATAAAAGTTGTTTAACTTAATTCAAGTCTATTAAATGGGGATTATTTCGTAATTTTGTCGGCTGAACGGACATTCGGACCCCAACAAGTCATTACAATGTTTTATGTCATTAAGAGTCGATTCATACTAGGTACTTCAGTAGCGCATACGGACGGACATATGTACGGCTGTACGAACAAAAGTATGAATTGACCAGCCGTTCTGCCGTTCAGTTTGTCCGGACGTCCGTTCGCCGGTTTGTCCGTCTTTTTCCTGTTGTGCCACAGCACAACAGGTCTTTAATTTTGATTTTGTCATATTACACTGTCTCGCTTGGTTTTCGAATGTCAGTGCGTCTGTTTAGTTCACTATTTGAATCAAATGCGCGTCTGCAGCAGACTTTTGCAGCAGTACTGACCAGCAATTTATTCGCGTACGTTTGCTTGCCACATGTATCAGCGTAATAAAGTTGCTGTCACATAAGTCACATAACTGGTGTCTTGCAATCAGCGTTCCGATCGAAAAATTAATGTCGATAGAAATGAGCAGTTCGCATAATTTTTGCATCCAGCTTATTAGATTGGCTATCATAGAGACGGCCGTCGACTATATTATGTAAGTTATAAACCATATGGATTGTCCTTACAAAATACAAAC
The DNA here is from genome assembly GCA_030248245.1 of Trissonchulus sp. WLG1_4. NCBI lineage: Eukaryota > Metazoa > Nematoda > Enoplea > Enoplida > Ironidae > Trissonchulus > Trissonchulus sp. WLG1_4. The sequence goes on from JASANF010000442.1 coordinate 21,597, forward strand.
GCTATTTATATTATAATGTTTATCACAGTATAGCTTGGCTGGTGAATTACCACAATATGAGAATCTACTTTCATTTGCTTCATTAAATGAAATACTCTTGATGAAATTGATGTTAATGCTGCAAAAGTTTTAGCTGCACAACAGGTTTTAACAGACCTGTGGTCAGTTTACTTAAAAATTTATGCTTCATACTTACTGAAGATTTTGCCGCAGATTGGGCTTGTTAGTCCTACTCCGATGACAGTTTACGATTGCTTTCAGACTAAAATAAAGCTAACTTAAAAAATGACTAAAAACTAACCAATTAAAAAAAGTATTAATTCGTTTAATGTAATATCCATTCACAAACTTCGGCTTAAAATTAATCCATTTTATTTAAGCCGGCAAAAGACCGGCTCCCAAAAGACTACTAATCCTGCCTACTGGTTATCTTAACACTTGTTTTTTCGGATTAACAGCGAGTTGTTTTTTTTAACAAGTGCCTTGGCCCCGTTTCCAATCATGAAGGCAGTTCAGCAGCCTGATTAAGCAAAAAATGAGAGCGAATATTTTTTGCCATCTTGCCAAATTGCGTGACTTAATTGAGAACAATTAGGAAAACTTTCTCCCTCCGTCATAACTCAGTCATGCGTATCTCTTTAGCTGCTCTCTCTCTCTCAAACACTCACAAGGCAACACGCTCTTACACTTGTCCATAAATAAGGAATACTTGTCCTTACAAGTCTGACTTGTATGTATGTAGAACAGTGTTGTCCTTATGAAGCCCGGTTCATACTTGTCCTTGTTCTTGTCCCTATCGTTTTGTCCCCAAGCGATATCAGAAAAACTACACGGCCAAATAAGTCAGTTTTTTGCATGACAGTTAAGGTCACTTCTAGACCGTATACAAATAATTAGCTCAAACGCATTTGTCAATTTTTCACAGCAGCTGACCGAAATTTGTTCTTGTCTCCGTCGCAGTGTGTTTAAGGACAAGTATAAGCCGGGCTAAAGGTTTAGTGTCCGTTATTTTAGGATCCAACGGACTGGACTTATTTGGGCCCTGAGGCTGAAATCTAGATTGCTTGTGCTTACAAGTCTGCATGTAAGGGGCAATTGATCTATTACCTTAATTCACCGCCGTATATCCGTTCAGCCGGCAATAATTTTCTTACAGTTCATCATAGTAGCGTAATTTTGCCGGCTTAAGGGACACACGATTGTAAGTATTACGGATTTAAGTACATAAGCCTGAGGGCAAGAAGTCAAATTTTAGCTTATTTAGACTATCAAGATGTATTAACCTTAATTACAAAAAAAGTCGGCAGTCTCACAACAGTGCATTTTCTCCTGTGTGTGTGGGCGTACTGTTCGTAAAAAATTTAATGTGCCTGAAGTAAAAAAATATATACATAAGCATCCGTATGTAAATTAAAAACCTTCTACTTAATTTTTTCTCAAGTCAAAAGGATAATTTCGACAATTTAATCGGGTTTTTAAGATTCGGACTTTTAATTTCCTGTTTATGTGAGACACTTTCTCCAACCATTGGAGAGAGCGTTTGTTTTGAGTGAAGAAGAATCTAATGAGATTATTGAGTCACTAATAAGGTATAAATCCCTGTTGCCTTCGAACTCTATTTATAACAGTTTCTGTTAGGTCAGAAGGTTAGGTGTTTACTTATTCACAAATTCCTCACTGGCTGGGATTCACCAAAGGTGTTTAGCTTCAGAGTCGGTCTAAAACGTTATTTTCAAATAAAATTGAGCATCAATGTGTATTTGTATGTATCAATGTGTATTTAACATCATTTTATGTGTATTTCATGCGATCACGTGTTCGACTTCAACCAAGCTTAAGTTAAAACTTTCAGTGAATTCCAACCAAGAATCAATGGGTTTTATTCAAAATTGGATTTAGCGGATCAGATTTAATTCTGTTAGATCAGTAAGACGAGCATACCAGACCGTAGTAAAATGAAGTTCACTGTTCTAATCTTTAGATTATATTTAGATTCTTACCGACTTTCACTAGGTACACGATTGGTACAGCTATAGAAATAATCTAATACGTGAAAACAAAAAAATACAACTGAAATTGAAAGAAAATAAATAAATAAAAAATAAGAAATGAAAATCAATAAAAATAAATAATCCGCTCAATCCAAGTTTGGGAATCAGGCTGCTCAGATAGAACTACATATGAAGGCGTCGCAGCTAACACTTCAACAGCATACAAATTTGTGAGTTCGATTTGAACTAACGTCTGACCAAAAAATGCTGGACACTGAGAAAAAGAAACACACGACTTCATTACGAAAAGACCTAATTGAGCTCATCAAGAGTACAGCGAGTAGTCACAAAGATCACACCAACTGTTTTGTCTCAGGGTTCTGCAATTTCTGGTCAGACTTTAGTATCCGCGATATATATATATTTAAATATAAATTTTTAAATATTCAACTATTAAACCAGTTCCACACGATGTGGAAACTACGGGGATGTAGAAAAATGGGGAACGCCCTATGGCGTGGCACCTCATGGGGTATCCCATGGGACAACGCACGCATTTTCCCCAAGGCTTTACAGCTGAATTCTTGAGCATCCACAAATGGCTGACAGGCTGTTCGGTAGGATAATAATTTGTGCCTGTGGACTTGTGAGATTATTGAAGCATCTTTGAGGTCACCTGTCACCTTTCTTTCCCCCATGCCCACTCATAGCAGCTAATACTAGACATGTTCTGTTGGGTCACAAGAGACTATCATTCCATTTATTACATCAAAAGTACATAATGACATAGGTATGACACTTTTCTAATTGGCTAGCTTAACAGCGAAGCAGATGTGTTGCACATTAAGCCCGGTTCATACTCGTCCTTGATCCTGTCCATATCGTTTTGTCCTTAAGCGATTCCAAGAAAACTACATGGCCAAATGAGCCAGTTTTTTGCACGAACAAAGTCAACGTCACTTCCATACGGTATGCAAAAAATTACCTGAGTCCCTTTTGTCAATTCTCTGCAGCAGCTGACCGAAATTTGTCCTTGTCCCTGTCCCTGTGTCCTTAAGGACAAGTATGAACCGGGCTTTAGTGGCCAAAAAAGTTCCGTTCCCAAATGGCAGGATCCGCTGCCCATTATGTACGCTTGGTTTATATGTACATTACTGTAATATTAAACAAGTTAGTGTTTTTCATGTATACATACATACTGAAGATCTTTGCATTTATTGCTGTTTTGTATTTATTGTTTTTTTCGGTGTTGTGTTTTCTGCCATGTAATGGTAGGAACTTTGCAAGCGATTTACTAAGTTCTGAATAAGTTAATACCACAATAAAGTGTTTAATTTTAAGCAGGTTGTTTTCAAAAGGTATATATGTAGTTAAGGTTTACGGATTTTAGATAAACTTTAACTTTAGCTAAACGTTTGCTTTACGTTGATTTTAATTTAATATAAAAAATAATAGCATCAACTTTTTTGCCGCAAGCACTATCAATATATACTCTTTAAGAGTTAATAACTCTACCCTGCATGTACAAACATTATCATACTTTACCTTATCATCTTAACATTATCATCCATTACTTTACCGGATTAAAGGACTTAAAATTTAAAATCCATACTTAAAACTACCATTTCTAACCCTCCGTACTAAACCTCCTTTCCTACCCCCTATTGCTGTATCCAAAGCCACAGTGTCTTTCTAGCCAAGTGTCAGTAATTGGTGTAGGGGGCCTTGCGCTTGCCTAGTGTCTGGAGGCGCAATCAGTAATTAACACCTTGGGAAAAGGCGCAAATTCATTCTAGTGCCTGACGGTCAGTCATTAAGGCTCTCTTCAGGTGGATGAACGGACGCCCGGACAAACTTACAGAGCTTGTGTCTCGCCCCGATAAACTTTATTGCGAACCCTCTCAGCTACAGTGCTCTGCCAATAACACATAGATGCTTTGTTCTCATAAAGCTGCTAGTGCTATAGACAATGTAGACAGATAGCTGTATTGTTTTTTCTAAAGACTGCAGTACCACCGATTTCACCTCCTGCTTTTATGGGTGGCTAATGTAAAGTGTAAACTTGAGTTTGGTTCATATTTGTCTGTGTCCGAAAAAAATTGTCATTTAGCCATCGTAGGCAACCCATTGTCAGAAAAGTCATGTTTTTTGCAAAACTGTTAGCTCAGGCTCAGCATTCAGCAACCTTCGCTGAGTGGGTAAATTGTGTAGCTCAGTTTGCGCACAAGTCAAGTAAAAACAGTACTTATGGGCAAACTGGCACTCTTACGCACATGTATAAATCAAACGTAAGGGTCGGTTCATACTTGTCCTTAAGGACACAAGGACAAGGACAAATTTCTGTCAGCTGCTGTGAAAAATTGACAAATACATTTGAACTAATTATTTCTATAGGGTCTAGAAGTGACTTCAACTAATGGTCATACGAAAAATTGGGATATTTCTTTATTTAGTTTTTCTGAAATCGCCTAGGGATAAAACGATAGAATCAAAAACAAGGACGATGTGAATCGGGCTTAAGCAGTCCACCCTACTTACCTATAAGCATCGCTTTCTTATTCTAACCAACCTTTGACAATTAATCTAGTTTCACACTGAATTATGACACAATTATAATATGAATGTGTTCATATTGCCATTTCAGATCGATTATTTATCAAATAATGTGATTAACTTCAAATACGGATTCTGTTCAATTGTCCCCTATCGTTTAGTGATACAATGGAACGGTTATTATAGCTTGTAATGTCCACAGATGTTCAGCTTATTTCTTTTACTTCTGGCTTGCGTTATAGGTAAAGTTACGGTCAAATGTTGTGCTGATTTGATTAGGAGTGTACAAGTTATCACTTGTGGTCATTTTCTTTAAAGGATTACAATTGACTGGACTTATTTTAGCTTAGGAACAAAGTTTAGGTTAGAAATACCGTATTAACCTCGAATGAAGCCCCACCCTAAAGCAAAGTCGCAGCCTTGAATAAAGCCCTAAAAAAGAAGCTACGGAATAACAAAGCCCCAGTCTTGAACAAAGCCGCAGTTTAGAATTTCACGAAAACATAGAACCTCTGAGACTATATTTGAGATAATACGGTAGATATCGAACTAAACGAGTTGCAACAAATCATTTTAGCTGACTTCTGAGCCAAGATAAGAAATAATCTGGTGGTAGAACATTCTAAAATATTATATTAATCGAAGCAACAGCATTTTTTGCTAGCATGGACATTATGATGCGTTGTTAATTGTTAATAGTTGCTTCAAATTATTTCTGTTACCTATGTAGTCTATAGATTTTTTAGACATAGCAATCTTGCTAATCAATATTGGTTTAGTGGCACTAAAATGAACCCATGTAATCCGTTAGGGTCTAGTCATGCTTAATACAGCCGTATGTTCCGGCCGCCCACCTACATTATCACTAAATTGTTTAATAATCACGCCAAAAACTGATCTTATGCACTAATAGTGGTGTGATTGTTTTGTAATTTTTCTAGCTAAACCAAACAAACATACGGCTGCAAGTTTTGGACCCTTTAAGGCCTATTCACACGAGGGAGCATAAGCGGGCGCATCAGCGGACGCATGAGCAAGCGCATGAGCGGACGCATGAGCGGTGCGCATGAGAGGGCGCACACGCACACTTGTCTACTGCATTGTGTGAAATAATGCAGCAGACAGTGTAAAAATAGAATGCGCCCGCTCATGCGCTGCGCCCGCTCGTGCGCCCGCTCATGCGCCCGCTCATGCGCCCGCTCATGCGCCATGGCGTGCGCCAAGGAGCAAAATGCGCCCTCGTGTGAATAGGCCTTTAAGCTCTTAGCCTACAGCCGTACGTGATTATTTCGTGATTTTGCCGGCTAAACGGACATACGACTGTAAGTATGAATCGATCCTTAATGGTATGTTTAGGCGTGTGGTGCGAGAACACGCTGTGCCTGAACGCGACCCTGCACCATCACCACGACACCGGGGTCCACATCCAATGCTCGGTCGCCAGGCCATTTGCCTCCGTCCTGTTTCAGCACGATGGCAAGAATGTCACTGACTTAGACATTAAGGTATACACAGCAAGAGTTAATAATGGGAAGAGTATGACAATGACTATAGAAAATTGTGGTTATAACACATGACCAAGAGTACATAATGAGAAGAGTATGACAATGACTATGGAATATTGAGGTTATTATAACCAGAAGTGGACGCGGGTCTAAATTTTCGACCCGCGACCCAACCCAAGCCGTCGCTTGACACTCGTGGGTAACCCGCGACCCAACCCGCGCCGTAAAACCCGACCCGCGACCCACTTTGACCCACCACTCTATAGCCATAACTTACATTATACAGGGGCGTGTAGCCAGGATTTTGAAAAGGGGGGACCTTTTCCACTTTTTTGCTCACTTGTTTAAACTCACTATTGCGGGGTCTGAGCGCCTCAGACTCCAGAATTCAATTATTTTTACACTATTGGCGAAGTGGCTTACATAACAAAATGTAAATTTGGTCATTTAAATTAAATAAACTAACTGTTGCGGGGGTCTAGGGGGGCAGCCGTCAGAAAAAATGGAGGTTTTTTGAATTTTCGGACAAATTTGGTCAACTGGAGACGTAATCAAAAAAATTTTCCGACAGGTAAATTGAAAACAAAAGGTGGGAACTTCATATCAGACTGTATATTACACAAGTAAACACAGCATAATGTACTCTAGAGACATGCATATATAGGCTTTCATGAAAGTTAATAACAAGGAATAGTAAGCCACAGAGTTTGCAGGGGTCTGGGGGCCGCAGCCCCCACAAACAAATTTTTAGAATTTTTTGAAATTTTAGACCAAATTTTGTCAATTGGAGACGTATCCGAACTTTTTTGGCCAGGCTATAAAAACCAAGGGGGGACCCTTGTCGACAATTTCTTCAGGTTCCAGTTCTCGCGGGTCGTAAAAAAATTTTTCGACCCGCGCAGCCTGAAGTGGGTACCCGCGGGTCGACCCACGGCTCAAATTTTTCGACCCAACCCAACCCAACCCGCGGGTACCCGCGGGCACCCACGACGCGCGTCCACCCCTGATTATAACACAGCAGCAAGAGTACATAATGAGAAGAGTATGACAATGACTATATTGAATATACATTAAAGTTATAACACATTGGTCATTATCAAGTGTACATAATTGGAAGAGTATGACAATGTTACCATCGATTTGCCTGACAGAGTAGTAGATGCGCTCCCCGGTGGCGAGAGTTGATTTCTGTATATGACTGATGTTGGTCGCTTGAGCTGCTATTGTGCATCATGGCGGCCATTCATCCCGAGCCGCACTACACGAAGTTAGGCAGTTTAGCTGAATTGGCCAGGCATATTTTTAGAAATACTTAAAACCAAAACAATAGGGACAAGGACAAGACCGAGTATGAATCGACCCTAGCACTACTACCCGTGATTCTTATTCTTATTCTTTTTCTTATTATTATTCTTATTCATATTTTTGCTTGTTTTAGCGCGAACCCCCGGTGGACAGCACGAACGTGTCCCTCTACTTCGACCCCGACGACGAAAGTCACCGCCTCGGCCAATACACCGTCTTGTTCTTCGATAGGGAAGGCCACATGTTCCAGAAACAACAAGTATTCCTATTTGGTAATGCACAACATCCTATAATTCAGACTAATTACAGCCGTATGTTCGTTCAGTCCAAAAATTATGTTTCTAAAACAAGAGCGAGACAATTTTCTGGTTTGTTTTACTAAAAGCGCAGGCACATAATCTGGCTTGGAGGAACGATGACTGACCGTTCAGCTTTTGTTTCCCACCCCTCAGATGGAGTGACTTAACCTGATATATAATTAACAAAAAATTGATGAAAACTTAATAATAAATTATTAACTTTTATAGGTACAGTTTTTAGCTAAACCTGATTGCTAAACATTTGAGGTGCAAACTTTGGGCCAATTTCTAAAACGAATGAAATGGATTTCACTAAAATTTGTTTGCCTAGTAACTTATATTGATACTGACATAAACTTACAAATTGTAGTGCTCAAGCAAAAGGTGTTACAAATATTTGCTACTATTTAAATTATAATTTGAATTATTTGCTACTTATATATTTGAATTCGAAGTTTCGGTTAATATTACTCGATGTCACGAGTTATTGTCAAAAATTTAATCCCTTTAATCCATCTTGTGTCACTACTTTACGCCTTTTGTTTCAGCCTCCCCTTTGCCGGGTCACGTGAAGGTGTACGATGTGAAAGATGGGCTGATCCGGCAAGTGAGCCAAACGAAGGCCGAGGGATCAGTGGTCACGCTCCCCTGCCATACCATGGCCTTCCCCCAGCCAGAGATCACCTGGTACAAAACACCACCCGATCAGGCCGGTGAGACATGGCATACTGTAGTTGCGGTGATAACGGGATACTGTAGTTGTGATCACGGAATACTATAGTTGTGATCACAGGATACTGTAGTTGTGATCACGGGATACTGTAGTTGTGTTCACGATATACTGTTGTTGTGATCACGAGATACTGTAGTTGTGATCACGGGATACTGTAGTTAGTTACGATGATACCATCAGGTGAGGTACTGTAGTTGCCATGGTACTAGCAGTCAGGACACGGGATACTGTAGTTGCAATGATACCAGCAGGAGGGATACTGCACTTTGGAGTTTTGATGATACTAGGACACGGGAGACGGGATACTGTAATTGCGATGGTGTATGTGCCAGCTGGAGGGACACTATACTTTGTAGTTGCGATGATAACAAGACACGGGATACTGTAGTTGCCATGATAGCGTCAGACTGACTTGTGCAGTTGCCATAATACCAGGACATGGGCTACCTACTGTAGCTGCAATTATACCAGGACACGGGTTACTGTAGTTCCCACTGGGCAACGACAGGTAGTACACATGATGTTTAGCACTGTTAAGCATGATTTTAAGGATTTCAATACACTCCTGTAATCACGTAACGGAGTTGTTCAGAGCCACGAACTGAGCTGGAGCTGGGTGGTCGTTTGAGGGCGGGCAACTTCAGCCTGGTGATCGAGGATGTGCGCTTCGAGGACCGAGCGGACTACTACTGCCTCAGCACCAACCAGCACGGAAACATCACCATGGTTATTCAGCTCAGAATACGAAGTACGGCCCCCACCAGTTTTTCGGTAACGAACGCGTGTAAGCGACAGGGAAATGCGCTATAGCGCCAGTGCTATTTGCGTTGTAAGCGCTATTGAGTTTGCTATAAGCGCTATTTGCGCTGTAACGCTTTTTAGAGTGCTATTTGCGTTTTTCGAGTTTCCGAGACATACGCTGGTTTATAGTCCCAAAAAAGCTGCCAAGCCGAGTTTGTGCTTTTAGGTCGATTCGCGCCGATCTGGCCGGCGGTGGGGATCGTGCTTGAGCTGATCTGTTTGATCCTCTACATCACCCTTGCTCAACTCAGAGACAAGAAGATCACTGAGCGCGAAAACGCAGACAACGCCAATAACCATCTACAACTGTCAGTACAGTACCACAAAAACCTAGCAAAGCCCAGTTCATGTTTGTCCTTTAAGACATATTCACATTGATTTGTTTTTGTCCTTAAGGATATAGGTACATTGACAAGGACACATTTCCGAAAATTTATTACATTCTTTATCAAATCTTTCGGAAAAACACTAAGCTCTGACTTGTAGCACCAAAATAGAATATCTCGAGAATAGAATAACTCTAGAATAGCTGATCTCATTTAAGGGGGTAATGTTGTTTTCGTGGTTTTTGACATTTCAGTGTAATTTTTGCGCCCACAGTACTCAAGCTAAAAACGAACTACGGCTTCGAAACTTTAACCACATTAACTTTAGGAAAACATCCCCACCCGTTTTTTTCCTTTTCTAAAAATAGTTTGTAAAGTCGGTGTTATGGGCGTTTGAAAATTTTAGAGAAAAGTCAAATCACGTGATTTTTACACGAAAATGTCATTTTCTCAACGTAGAAACGACTTATCAACTATATCAAAAAAACGGGTGGGGATATTATGTCAGTGCATAACTGCAAAAAGTTCAGTAGTTGTTGGCTGATCTTGAGTTTCATAACTGTGGCGCGAAAATTAGTCAAAAAAACCGCTGATGGGGTGTATTCAAATGATAGCAGCAGTAAAATTGCAAAAGATAATCTGCTTTTAAATATAGTTTTTTTAAAGCTAGAAGGTTTAAAAAATGTAAAAAAGACCGCTCTAGTTTTTGTTGAGGTTAAGTGCAGTTATGGTAGTTTAAAAAACACCTAAAAACGCAATTAACCCCTTAACTTAAAGATGTAACAAGTAGATTAGTTTTCACTGTTTCCTCAATAATTGGTACACATTAACCAATCGCCATTGAGTCGAATTTTTTAATATTGTACAATTACATTGAACAGCACTTGAGAATAGTAAGAGAATAAGAATAGCTCGAGAATAAGGTGGACGCAAACGACAGTAGTAGGATGAGTATGTAATAGGGCTGTGTATGGCCCGGCCTTATTGTATTATTTATTATTATATTATTTTGTTTTAGACAAGAAATGGAGGAAGTGAAAGACGACGACGAAATTGTTGGCGGCGGCGTGCGGAAAAGGGTGATGCAGGACTAGACAGATTGGCGACAGCATATTTGGCTTAGGGTTGTTTTGATGTGGATACCGCATCAAATCAAAACTAGTTTCGATGCAGTTTTGATTTTTGATGCATCAATTCAAATCAAATCAATTGATTTTTCAAAGGGCCGAATCAAATCATTTGGTTTTTGAGAGTGGTCACGTCAATTTCGTCACGTCATTTCAATTGAAAATTCGTCGCATCAAAACAACCCTACTGTTGGGCCTTTTTCTAAAATGGACCTGAGTCTTGACTTTGACTAAGTCTGGAAATTATAAAAGCGAAATCATACTTGTGGACTTGAGGTGGTAGTTGCATTTTCTGCTATTTTTGCCCACATAACTAGAATTATGTATGATACCTGAACACGAAATTTAGGCTCAGTTTTGTGAAGGTCAAAATACCCAAGATTGTCTCGTACTCTTTAAAATTTTAATTCAGGAAAAATTAAAGATTTAATTTTTGAGTGCTTGTCTCTTTGTGCTAATTTTTCAGCGAAATGACTAAAGTCTGACGAAAACTAAAATCTGACCAAAAAATCCTGGATACTAAGAGAAAAAGAAACACGCGATTTCATTACGATAAGAACATTTTTCAAGCATCAAGAGTACAGCGAGTAGTCACTAAAATTATGCCACCTGTTGTTTCTGCAGCAATTTTTGGTCAGATTTTAGTTGCACCCCTTGAGAACACGAAACATGTGATTTCGTTAGGAAAAAAATAGATTTTGACTATCAAGAGTACAGCAAGTAGGTAGGCTCAGAAGTCATGGTAAGTGGCGCAACTATTTTTTGTCAGACTTTTGTAATTAAAAAGTGAGTTGTCTTGGGATTTTAGACGTGTCAGAAACACGACCAACAGGCTCCCCGCTCCAACAGGCAATCATCTGATTCAAAGATGTGGCGCAAAGTTTTTGTAAAAGCTTGTTTGTGAAAGTACCTTTTTTAAACGCTTGTATGGGAAAACAAAACAACACTAACGGTTGAGTTTCAATACATGGTATACTCTTAGGTTCTGCTTAATGAAATGACCACTTTTAGGTGGACTTTTTAAATCCGCTGGTTTGTCAAGTCCTGTCAAGTCAAGTCCGTTTTACAAAAGGCCCTTATGTACTTTCTGTCACACAGCCAAGTAGCTAGCTACTACAGTTGTTTTGATGTGCAGCTATTACAAATATTTGAAAATCAAATTTGAATCAATCCGTTTAATTTGTGTAAGCAGCTAAAACATGCAATACCTAATGGTTTAATTTTTCATCAATTTTGTATCATTCAAAATCAAATTTAATAGTTGTTTAATGCGCTATGTTAAAAATGTTTTCTTAACAAAATCCTAACTAAATAAATTAGATGAAAAATACCTCTTTAAAAAGTCTGTCTGTCACAGACCACGTTAAGGAGTATTCAACTCAGGAGGCTTTTGGTTTGATTCATTCTACGCCGTGTGTCCGTTCAGCCGGCAAAATTACAAATAGATAATCATGCCATTGCTAACGATTATCAGCATTTTATGCTATCAGTGGCATGCTTTTTCTTATATATATAATTTCGCGAAAGTCTGACCAAAAATTGCTGGACCCTGAGACCAAAAGAAGCACGCGATGTCATTACGAAAAGCAAGAATCAAGAATACAGCGAGTAGTCACAAAAATCACGCCACCTGTTTTGTCTCAGGGTTCAGCAGTTTTTGGTCAGACTATAGTTCGCTGAACATTTTATGAGAATGTGAAGTGAAGTAAGATTGAGGCCCCCAAGAGTAATCAGTAGAATGGATTTACGACAGCTCATCATCGGCCCAGTAGCTCAACGGTAGAGCACTGGTCTGCAGATCCAGAACTGGGTGTTTCGAATCCCCCTTGGGTCATTCTGTTTCTGATGATGATGGATTCTTTCAGTAAGAATCCCCCCTCGCTTTCTCGATATCAATTTTTCGATGAAAACTTGGTATTGAAAAATTTGCCACATAGTTTGAAAATTAAAACGTCTAATCATAACTATGTACAACTGTTCAGCAGTTAATACGCTTTTGTACACCTGTGTTGTAGCCTGCAAGTCATTCCTGCAATGTGCATACCTTAACGATCAGTAATTAATTATTGAGCTATTACAATATCAATCAAAATCTCTAACTCATGTAGCCTAAAAAAATAAGAATATCACAGTTATTTTGTCCGTTTCCGCAAAATAAACTTACAATCTTTTCCTCATAATCCGTAATTTACAAATTTTGTTAGCTAGTTTTTAAAAACAAATAATTTATTCCTTGAAATAAAATGTTGAGTTCATCAATATTTCTTATTAGGTAACTTCCATATTTCTGTCATGGAAATGCCCCCTTTCTTTGAAATAAGACCTTCCTATTATTTCTTAATATACCGATAATGTCCGGATAAATGTAATTTGTTTACCCTTGTGTTGTTTTTGTGCATCCTGGGGCCCGGTTGCTCAACATTACAAGTCTTACAATTGTAACAATTGTGAAATTTCACAAGCTTCACAATTGTTACAATTGTAAGATTTCACAAGCCTTACAATTGTTACAATTGTAACAATTGTAAGATTGGCCTATAAAATGTGTATATACAAATCCACTTGTGAAATATTTTGAGATTACAATTGTTACAATTGTAACAATTGTAAGTGAAAAATCTCAAATTTAATGCAATTTATGCTTACAATTGTTACAATTGTAACAATTGTGAAAATTTTGGGTTGCGCAGCTACAATTGTTACAATTGTAACAATTGTAAGTGTCTCGGTGTATGAAATGTACATGATCGGAGCTACAATTGTTACAATTGTGAAATCTTGCAAATGTTTGTGAAAATTTACAAACGTTTGTGAAAACTGAGTGGCCGAAGTTAAAGTTAAATTGCTCATCATATAGCTTACTAAAATGCGCAAAAATTAGTTCAAATTGTCAACAATAAACTGAGAAATCTTTTCATATAAATAAAAAATTAAAATAATGAATTAAAATTTAAGAATTGTCTCATTTAAAAAGACTGACGGAAGAAAAATCACTTGTAAGAATTCCTTCACAATTGTTACAAATCTGGATTTACAAATGTTTCTGGGCAACCCGATTTAGAACATTTGGAAATACCTAGAACGAAATTTCAAAAATTTTCACAATTGTTACAATTGTAACAATTGTGAAATTTCACAATTGTGAACAGCTTGGCAAATGAAATATGCATGAAAATGATTACAATTGTTACAATTGTAACAATTGTGAAATTTCACAATTGTTACACTTGTAACAATTGTAAGTCTTTGCGCAACCGAATACCACATACAATTGTTACAATTGTAACAATTGTAGGTTTGTGCAATCGGGCCCTGGTGTCATATCTAACTTTTTACTACAGCCACAATAAATCCGTAATGTTTGTTTTCAGTTTCGTTCAATGAAGTCAATATAGAATGTTCGATTGCGCTTATAACGCAAACAGCACTCTAAAAAATGCGCTATAGCTAAAGCGCTTTTTCGTGTCGCTTCCACGCCTACGTTACAACATTCAAAGTTTTGGTTACTAAAACCTAACTAGGATCATTAACTGACTGATAGAAGTACTCAGAGAGGTACGAAGTGGTGCGATTAAAGTAGAGCTTTGATATAAAACAAAATTCCGAACTTTTTGCACAGTTGTGGGAAGCTGGAAAAGACCGATTTTTCGTTTTATTGAGCTTCCTATTTAATCGATTGATGATGGTTTACATTTCTTCGAGTGAAACTTGGCAACGTGGGATCTGGAGGACAATAAAATATGACTTACCTGCATATTCCAAATGTTTGGCGGCAACGTGTCATGGTAAAGCTCAGGTATCGGTAAAGGTTGGTTAAGTCGTGACAATAGCACAACTGGAAAATGTTTGGAGAGTTTTTATGTGGTGAGTGGCTTACTTGTCTAGATTGATTTACTATCATTATTTACTCCATTGTGTCACTGATGCTTTTGAATCCGGAATTTGAATTTTGAATCCTTTAAAGTGGATCAATGATGTGTGTTTGTCATGGCTCTCATCTTATGCTGGTGTTTCTGTTAGCAGTTTGACAACCGGACAACTGATTTTGATCTAAATGCACTGTCAGTTTTCTTAACGTTTTCTGGAATTAGGGTTCAAGTCTGGTTTCGTTTCGGGCGTTTGAAGTGAACTAATCGTCCTAAATCGAAACTAAAATAACTAACTGTTTTTGGTCATGGTGGAAGTGAAGAATAGCTGAGAAGCGAAAACCAGCTGAAGCTAAGTAAAAAAAAATAAGAAGTCCTCAAACCGCAGTGAAGAAAAGCCGAAGCTAAGTCAATGAAGAAAAAAAGAAGTCCTGAAACCGCAGCGAAGAATGGTCGGAGCTAACAATGAAGAAAATAAGTAGTCCTGAAACCGCAACGAAGAAAAGCCGAAGCTACGTCAATGAAAAAAACAAGAAGTCCTGAAACCGCAGCGACGAAAAGCCGAAGCTACGTCAATGAAAAAATAAGAATTCCGGAAATCGCAGCGAAGAAAATCCGAAACTAAGTCATTGAAGAAAATAAGAAGTTCTAAAACCGAAGCGTAGAAAAGCTGAATCTAAATTCAGCGAAGAAAACAAGATGTGCTGACAACCGAAACTAGTACAACGTTAGGTAGTAGTTGAAGCGAAGCACAGCTGAAGCTAATTCGATGAAGGATACAAAAGTCCTGCAACCGAAGTGAGGAGAAGCTGAAGCTAAGTCGACGAAGAAAACAAAACTGGCTGAAAACCGAGACTAGAACAACTTGAAGTCGTAGTTGAAGCGAAGCGAAGCTGAAGGTAAATCGATGAAGGAAACAAGAAGTTCTGAAACCAAAACGAAGAACAGCTGAAACTAAGTCATCGCAGAAAAGAAGCCGTGCTTAAAACTGATAGTAGAACAACTTTTGGTTGTAGTGGAAATGAAACACAGCCGAAGCAAAGTCAATGAATAAAACACGAAGTCCTGAAACCGAAGCGAAGCACAGCTGAAGCTACGTCAATAAATTAAACCATTAGTACTGAGATCGAAAATAAAATAACTTTTTTGGGATTGAAGTGAAAACAGCTCAGAAGAAAAAGCAGCTAAAGCTGAAAGCGGAAGCCAGCAATGCAAGACCTGTACTACCCAATTTGTCAACCAATCAGAAAATTTTACTACAGTTGTTGGGCATTGTGTTATTGGCGCAGCTGCGATACAAGACGCAGCGGTAAGAAGGTGTTTTTGTATAGCATGTAGTCAGAAGAAGCATGAAGACAAAAAAGCACCAGTATACCGCTAAAGTAGTGGAGACTTGGATTCTCTACCAAAGAAGATCGTACAACTAAAAGTCAAAGAGAAATGACGAAGAAATAACCAAAAGGGGACTTGGCGACTCATTTTGGACCTAGACCATTTTCGACTCATAACTGAGACAATAACTTAACCCTATCGGACTAGTCAGTGCATGTTCGCTTACAAAAGCTCATGTACTGGCTCTCCCACGGATGCCGGGCGAAGAGGGGTTCTATAACCCTAAGCCCTTAAGGCGGGAGGTGAAGAAAAAAAAAAAAAAAAGAAAAAAAAAGAAAATTAACTGACTAAAAGCTGTGGCAGACTTTCAGCAAGAGTACATATTGCTTCTCACTCTATATAGAAGAAGAGTGAAACACTCTCCAGCCTGCCTGTGTTATAGCACAGGCAGATGCGCTGGTCGTTTTCAGGCTACATGTTGCCATTCTATGCAACATGTGACTGGCCAATCAGAAGCGAGCTTCTATTCTCTGATTGGCCGACGCCTGTGCACGTGCTCCAATCACAAAACGGGATAGGGATAAAGGCTAATAACTCATTATTTATTCATAGTCTGCTTGTAATAACATTAAAAAAGGTTTGCAAATACCTTTGGGGATATTTTGCCAAACTTTCAGCGAAATTGATTGAGAAACTTTGAAGAAATTCAGAAAAGTTTATATCTCAAAAGTTTCTCAATCAATTTCGCTGAAAGTTTGCCAAAATATCCCTAGAGGTATTTGCAAACCTTTTTTAATGTTTTTGCAAGCAGACTATGAATAAATAATGAGTTATTAAGCTTTTAACTCTATCTTAATGCTTATCAACGCATCAGCGATTATATACTAAAGTGTGTTACGCAGGGAATCTACGCGCTGATTGGCCAGTCACATGTTGCATAGAATGTCAACATGTAGCCTGAAAACGACCAGCGCATCTGCCTGTGCGAGAACACAGGCAGGCTGGAGAGTGTCTCACTCTTCTTCTATATAGAGTGAGACGCTATTATGTACTCTTGCTTTTAGTCATTTCCCGAACCGGGTGAACACAAAGGGAACTTTATGCCGGGCCTTTGACAAGCTATATGCCAGACCGGGTAAAAACAGAAGTAACCTTGATCAGGTTTTAGTCAAACTATGGCCCGGACCGGGTTGTAGTAATTTCCCGTTCCAGGAAAACACAAGAGTAACATTAGGTCTCTGGCCCGTGTTATAGTCATGTTTCGGCCCAGAAAGACGAAAACTTAAATATGGCCGAGCTTCAGGTTTATCCGCGGCCCTGAACGGCCCGTGCCGGCTTTTAATACCCACCTACAACTACCACTTTTGTACGCCCTAAGTCGATTAACATGAAACCACTGATTTAAACAAACTGCACCATTAAACACTTTACTAGACAAAATAACAGACAACACAAACAAATAACAAAGAATAGAACAAGAACAGTGAATTGAGCGCAACCTGCATATAACCTGTTTACTTGATACCACGGCAAACGGTTTAGCCACAAAAAACAATGTTTTGACCATGGTGTGCTCAGTTGAATTATATTTCAGCTCTAAACAGTGAAACATCGTAAAGCCTTTTAAAAAAAGCACATCAACTGTATTATTTGACAACGTGATACTTTATTAGTAATATAAGTGACAAAATAATGCAAATTCGCACTCAAAAAAATGGTGCAAAAACAAACATACACAGAAAAGCAGCATCGTAAAGCCTACTTCACGATTATCCGAGTATTTAGTTGTAGTTGTTATTTGTAAGTTAGTATTTACAAATAAAAAAACCACAACAACAGTGCAAAAAAATTATAGTTTTTTTTGTAACAGGTATACTAGAATGTTTATAAATGCAATAGCGACTGAGTTTTTAGCACTGTCTAACAGACGGTAAACTACGGATAAATACGACACAGGCTTATAGCACTGCACCAAAACATCAAAACACAATCAAAATTAAATACCTAAAACAGATTAACTAAGCAAATAATTGACTGTGTACGCCCGATTCATACTTTGCGCCTTTCACGGTTTCTGTAGTTGATCTCTAACAAATTACGAAAAAAACTGCACTGCTAAAAGAATACGATGCAAAACATTAGACAAACTGATACGGCCCATACCTGCAACAGAATCAAAACTGTTGGGTGCCTCTCTAGCCAGACTTTGCGGACCCTCCCGCCTAAATCCTTTATCGATCAAAGGACCCTAAAAGGACAAGCATGAACCGGGTTTCAAGCTATCATGAGCACATAAACAAAGGTTAGACTCTCAGCTGCGAGAGCAACTGCGACGCCCTCAGCTGTTGCTCTTGTTAGCCACCGCCTGCCCAACCATGCGCTGCAGCTGCTGTTCCTCGCCCGGCATCTGGGACGCAAAGGCCTCGCCCAGATCCCAGATCCGCACCAGCCCGCCCGCATCCGCACTGGCCAGCAGCTGGGGTCGTGCGCTGCAAAAGGCCACACTCAGAATAGCCGGCGGGGGGTGTTCGGGGGCAATGGAGAAGGAGGGGGGTCCGGAGGTATCTCGGGCCAGGTCCCAGACAAGCAGTTGTCCCGTTTCAGCCCCGGCGGCCACTAGCAGGGGTCGAGCGGGCGAGCAGGCCACGTCGTAGAGATAGCCCTGTCCCGGCTGCAGAGTGACCACTGGCTCGCTGACCAGCAGGCTGCTTAGTCGGACACTGCCGTCCGCGCCACAGCTAACCACCAGGCGCGGCTCGAAGGGACTGCAGCAGAGGCCGAAGACCGGGCCCTGGTGAGCCAGCAAAGCCAGCTGGACGGGCGAGTGGGTGGGGAGCTCGCCCAGATGACCGCCCCCGGGCAAGACCTCCTGCGAGGCCAGACTGCACTGGAACACCACGCCGGCCTGCGTGCCCACGGCGAACAGAGGACCGATGGCCTGTCGTGGGGGAACACAGCAGCCTGCAAACACACACACAGATAGACAACACACACACATATATACACAATGACACACACACACACATCGGCTGCTACCAAAAAATGGAAATTACTCACCAGTCTAAATAATCTACATATAATACAAATTCGAATAGCGATGAGCCGGAGCTAATACATAAGCATAATATATGTGTGCGGGCATGGGGGGAGAGTTTCCCCTTAGAATGTCTAGAACGTGGCTCACTAAGCACAACCAGAAACTCACGAATAAAAAAAATCCTGAAAAGTCGCCCAGCACCCCCCCCCCCTGTAACCCAACTTCCTACCTATCCACGTATGTACATAAGCAAACGAATAGTGGTCTACCCGCTATAACTCTGTTAACAAAATTAACAAAATAATGCTCAGATGGTCAGTACTAATTCATCTAAAAGTCAAGCAAGCCCAAAAAACCAGTTAAGTTATCCCAGACACAAAACAGATGCTGACCAGTGATAGCTATTTGTTTATTGGACGCCGTGCTACGGCTATCCCGGAGGGAGCTGGGAATGTGGGAGGCGAGGACGCCGAAGGCTTGTCGGAGCTGGAGCTGGGAGCCGCGATCTGGGACGTCCCAGACGAGCACCCCGCCATCCAGGGCCACGCTCAGCAGCGCGTCTGGGCCCAGCCAGCTCAGCCCCGTGACGGACTCTGTGTGACCGCTCTGGCATCTGCAACAGCGACTAAGAGCTCATAATGGCCCATTGCTTTACCCAGACTAAAATGTTTAATTTCATGCTTAAAAATGCCTTTGCTAAATCTCCAGATTAGGACTTTGGTGCAACGCTTTTTAATTCCACTAAACGAACTTAAGGGGGGGGGGCTACCTGAAAAAGTGAAAATTTTATGTTCTCCGATTTACTTCAAATTTGCACACAATGTAGCCCTAGTGAAGGCGCATTGCAGATGTAACAAACTGGAACCAATACTTTTGTCAATTTTTTGCTAGGGGCTTCCAAAATTTCAATTTTACGTGTAAAATCATAGGCGCAAAAAAAGTTTTTTTGTGGTTGCAAAGCGTCAATTCACCCGAAATTTTTGTTAATACTGAAGATGTTGATTTTTGCATGGTTCGATAGCCTAACGTCATATCTCAACCTCTATGATCCATTTTTTTTTAATTTTTGTCCATGGCATTAGAAGTGACGCCAAATGTAAAATCACTCAAAATTTGGCGTTCCCAAAAAACGGCCTTTTTTCACATTTTGCCCTCGATTTTAGAATTGAAAATACATATTAAAAATCCGGATCATACGATTTTGCGCATACATGTGGGCTACTGCTATGCCAAGTTTCAACCTGATTGGCGTGATGTGGTTTGTGTTAGAAGTTAGAACTGTCCAACTAAGGCTACTTTTAGGCTTTTTAGCGCACTTCTGCCTATGTAAATACACTGACAAACACACTGAACCAAAAGTGCACCTTCGAGCTTAATTGTTCTTATCTGAGGTTGGGGTGCCTTAGGGGAGTAACAGATTATGTGAAAAGTGAAAATAAGCAAAATTTGAGAACTTTGATTTTTGATTGCTGATGCAGTAACTTAGAGACACGGACAGGGACGAGTATGAACCGGGCTAAACAAATATATACTAACCCCGCCAGCAAATATCCACTGGCCTCGGGCAAGCTAAGGTCGTAGACGGCGAGGCTGCCAGTGGCGCTGCCGCGGACGAGACAGGAGGGCCGGGCGGGGTGCCACAGGAGGGCGGTGACGCAGGCAGGACTGTCCAGGACCACGGCCGCCCGCTCGCAGTCCAGCTGACGCCGCTCCACGTGCCACACACACACACTCCCAGCGTGCTCACACCTAAAACAAAATAATGGTTGGTGAAGATGAGGAAATATAGAGGGAAACGCTGGCAGGAAGGGCGGGGACAACATTTAAAAAATGATCTTGGGACTGGAGGGACCATTTTTGGAGGGGAGTTTGCACAAACTCCCCAGACTGATCTATGACCTTACAGGATACCCTTTCCCTACAGATCTGTTTCATGGAAATATTACACAATGAAAACGGGTTACAGACAGTCTCCTACCCTACAAACTTTCTGAAATGCTCATAGGTGCTAATCAGTATATAGCTCCAAAAAATACAGTTGTGCAATCAGCCCAACAACATTTCATAATTAAACCCAGAATAAAGCTACCAAATAATTTCACATTTCTACGTTTAAGGTCTTCATTAATTCCCCAAACTGTATCGTTACGAGCACAAAAGCTGCCATCATCTCACCAATTTTCATGCGTAGAGTGTCCATAGGCTACGGCAATGGAGGTGCCGCTGCAATTCCAGGCAACGCAGAGCGCTTGCAGCTCTAGGGCAAGGGCTGGGGCATGACTGAGCACGTGTTGCATCTGGGCACTGTTGGCCTCCGGGTCGTCTAGGCCCAGCCGGGCCAGGTCATCAAACAAATCCTCCGTCGCATTATTCTCCTCAATGGCCGCTATGACCAGTGGCTCGGCACGCCGCAAAAAGTCCACCAGCTCCGGGATAGCTAGATCTGGGATAGCAGCTGGCTGGTCGTCGTCCACACTTAGCTGGGCTCTGGGCTCGGTGCTAGCATCGGCCCAGCTGAGACACTGAGTCTGGGCGTCCTCGCCCGGTTTGGCTGTGGCCTGCGACCCACGGGACTGGGTTTCGTGCAGCGACTGCCACGACGGCTGGAAATCAACCACTGCCGCGCTGAACGGTTCAAACTGGGTGGCCGACATATTTTTTGCCAAATTTAACCCCCAATGATCAATTAATCAGTTTATAATTAATAGTCTACTAAAAAAATGCCGGTAGTACAAAATTATTACAGTCAATTATATGTGTATTAAACAGATTATGTAATCAGATTAAACTGATTAAAGGGATCAATCCTCCTGCTTTTCAGGAGGAGGTCCGCAGGGGGACAGCATTCGGGCCAGGAAATTGAATTTGACACGGGCCTTGCATTCGTTTTCGCAGATGGCAAACAGATTGGTCATGTCATTGTGGCTAATATAGGAGGCGTAGGAGTCACGATGGATGTTGGACACCCACTCGAATCGCGTCGTGTCCGCGTGTCCAGTTCCTGAAATATAAAAAAGCTGCCAAAAAATCTTACCATGCATACATGTAGATGTAGTTGGGGGGATGGGGGAAGACCCCCCCCCCAAGTGTCGGCCCCAGGGGAAGGAAGGGGGGTCCCGTCCCGCCAGGGGTAAAGGAGGAGGGAGGGTCCCGGCGTGAAAAAAATCTCGGCCAAAATTTGAAAAAATCCGCAGTTTTTTTAAATCTAAACGACTTTCCCGAATTTTGGACAAAATTGTCGAAATAGTTTTTTTTGGTCAAAATTGCGTCATTTTTGGGGGAAGGGGGTCAAAAATCTGTAGATTCAGGGAACGGGAGTTCCACCAAGGCGGTGAGGGTTACCCAAAATTTTTGTGTAGTTATGTATGTTACCATGTTTTTATTGTTGAGGTGTGTAAGCAAATAGGCAAACATAATGCACTAGAAGAGGTATATATACATATATATATATATATATATATATATAGTGTAAGCTAGGCTTTTTATCCCGACTTTCACCAAGCCAGGCTTAAAATCTCGGCTTTTCGTATTCATAAAACAAACCCACAAAAGCGGAAAAAAAAAAAAAAAAAAAAAAAACCGCGCAATCCAAGCTTTTCATCGTGGCTTTTTCAAACCAGAGTTACGGATAAAAGCCTAGCTTTTTATCCCGACCTCTATAGCAGCTTTATATTATGTATAATCTATTGTATGGGCGAACGCATAGTAAAACGGAAATGACTATGACGAGATCTAGTATATATTTGTCAGAGACTATAATATTCCGTACTTACCAACATACTTAGACTGGAGATGTTCCAATTGGGAATGGATGTTGAAGCGATCACCCATACTCCTGAAAAGCAAATTCCAAACAAAATTAATTTAGTCGAATAACAGTGTCTTCAAATACATCCAATACTTTTCGAAGAGCGAAATTGAGCTTGATGTCGCAAGGGTTGGGGTAGAACTGTTATATTTTAGGCGACATTTTAAGGCGCTATATATGCGGCTGGGGGGGGGGAAGACCCCCCCCCCAAAATTGGGTCCTGAAGGAGAAAGGGGGGGGTCCCGCCAGTGGGTAAAGAGGGGCGAGGGTCACGATGGGAGTAAAATTTTGGCCAAAATATGAAAAAATCGGCATTTTTTCGGGAAATTTAAGCGATTTATACCAAAATTTTCGCCAAAAATTGTCAAAATAGGTGTTTTTTGGTCAAAAAAGGTAAAAATTGCTTCATTTTTTAGAGGGGGGGGGGTCAAAAATGAGCTGACGCAGGGGAGGGGGGGTCCCACCAAGGGGGGGGGGGAGGGGTACCCAAAATTTTGGTGCTGTTACATGTATGTATGCGGGATGAGAAAGGCGATGTATGAGGGGCTCTGTGTGACACTTGACACAAAATGGGGTTAAATGCAGTGAAGCACCTTGAGGGAAGCTTTTTTGCTTCAAGAACCCCTATTTAATTTTTTGAATTTTCTGAGATATGACCCCCCGAAATCTGAACCCTCGAGAGACGATTTCGTAATTTTTTTCGAAAACCGGGGTTTTTTGCGCTTAAACGTATTTAAATGGAGTCTGAATAATGTTTACAATTTTTGGGAATCAAAATAAAGGCACTTTGAGTCTTTGACCCCGTTCCTGCCGAAAAATTGGCCAAATTCACCAGAAACGTCCAATTTTTGACCAAATTCAAACTGTGCCTCAATTTAGGCTTGAGCTTAGGCTTAGGGCTTAGGCTTAGAATGGGGCTTAGGCTTAGTATCAGGCTTAGGCTTAGGTTCAGGCTTATGCTTAGGCTTAGGTTCAGGCTTATGTTTAAAAATCGAAATTTTCAGGAAAAATCATGCCAGCTAAGCCTAGACGATGCAGATCAAGTGCAGTTGGGGGGGGGGAATAGTGGGCCTATTTTTTGGAGTAGAGCACCTCAAGGGAAGCATTTTTTGTAACAGAACCCCTATCCACAAATTTGTATTTTCTGAGCTTATGACCCCTTGAAAATTTTATTTTCAGTGTTTTGGTAAGTGAACGTAAGCCAAAGTTCGAAGCCAAAAATGGCTGTAATCTTTGTTTTTGGATGGTTTTGAGTGCGTTATGATGTTTTAAGGCATCATCTAGGCTTAGTTGGCAGGATTCTCTAGGCTAAGCTGGCAGGATTTTTTCTGAAAATTTCGATTTTTTATTGCCTAAGCCTGAGCCTAAGCCTGAACCTAAGCCTAAGTCTAAGCCTGATACTAAGCCTAAGCCTAAGCCCCATACTAAGCCTAAGCCCTAAGCCTAAGCCTAAGCCCAAGCCTAAATTAAGGCCAAGTTTGAATTTGGTCAAAAATTCGACGTTTCTGGTGAATTTGGCCAACTTTTCAGCAAGAACCCGGTCAAAGAGCCTTTGTTTTGATTCTAAAAAATTGTAACCAATAATTTGACACCATTTTGACACCATTAGAACGGAAAAAACAAGAGCTTCGGAAAAAAATTTCGAAAACGTCCCTCACTGAGGATTCAGATTTCGGGGGGTCGTATCACAGAAAATCCAAAAAAATGAAATAGGGGTTCTTGAAGCAAAAATGCTTCCCCCACTCAAAAAAATAGGTCCACTATTTCCCCCCCAACTGCATTTAACCCAAAAATTGGGCGATTCTGGTGAATTTGGCCATTTGTTCGGAAGGAACGGGGTAAACGTGCCTTTGTTTTGATTTCAAAAAACGGTAAAAATTATTCCGACACCATTTAAACACGTCTAGAACAGAGAAAACACGGGTTTTCGGAAAAAATTGCGAAAACGTCCCGCACCGGGCGGGGCCGGGGGCTCAGATTTCGGGGGGACATATCTCAGAAAATCCAAACGATGAAATATAGAGGTTGTTGAAGCAAAAATGCTTCCCTCAATGTGCTCTACTCAAAAAAATAGGTCCACTATCCCCCCCCCAACTGCATTATTTTCAAAAACTGGAATTGATTTATGACAAAATTCACACAAAATTCTGACATTTTTAAGATGTCTTATTTTTCTATAAAAAGCCTATAAAATCTATTAGACAGAAATGGGGTAAATTTAAGACGATTTTTTGACATCTTAATTTTCTTTTAAATTGTCTTAAATTTATCTTAATTTCAAGGAATCATTTTTGGAGGGTTTTAACAGAAAATTAAGACATATTAAAAATGGCTGAATTTTGTCTAAATTTTGTCTTAAATAAATTCAATTTTTGGAAACAATTTTACAGAATTTTCGGACAAATTTCATAAATCCGAATTTTCAATTAAATTGTCTGAAAACGCTACGAAATATCTATAAAAACGTCCTAATAACCTCCGAAATACCTCCGAAGTGTAAGACGTTGTTTTAGAGAAAATTCGGATCACCGGTTTTCCTGCGAAATGGCAGTGGAACGAAATTTGCAACAGTTTTTTCACGTGATTGAAGCTTCCGTCAGTCGGTAGTCGGTGCAGATTCGGGGGGAAGTCAAACACGTGTTTATGCAGAGCAAAAACACGTATATATTTAGAAGTTTTTACATGCGCTGAGTTCATTTTTGACATTTTCCAAACAAACAAACGCTTCAACGTTTCCACAAATTTAGAACAAGAACTATAATCACAGGAAGAACACGGCTGTTAAAAACATGCTAAAAATGTTTAAAAATTATGTTAAAAATATGTTAAAATTTTAACATGTTTTTAGCACTTTCGTTTAACATGCTTTTAAGGTGGTAGTTGCGTTTTCGAGGTTTTTGTGATTTCTATGTAAACTTTGCGCCACCAGTACTCAAATTATAAGTGACGTCTGAGCATGAATTTTTGGGACAGTACTGTAAAGGTCAAAATCCCCAGGCATGTCTCTCACTTTTTCGAAATTTCACCTGTGGACATTTTTAGAGGGTTTTAATTACAAGAAAATGTCTTAAACTTTTGGTGCGTTTGCTTATCAGCTATTTTCTCAGTAAATTGACTAGTTATTAAAAAAGAGGGGGACATGCCTGGGGATTTTAAACATGTCAAAAACCTTACCAACTTTCAGCCCCAACAGGTAATCGTATGATTCAGAGCTGTGGCGCAAACTTTTTGTAAAAAATTGTAATATTTTGGAAAGGACCTTTCTTTAGTCGCTTATACTGAAAACAAAATCAAAGGTTAAATTTCAATGCATGGCATACATTTAGGAAACATATTGTTCTACCTAAGGCAAAAGACCGCTTGTGATTTGAATTTGTAAACGCTGAGCTATGGCTTTTCAAAAAAACACCTAAAAACGCAATTACCCCCTTAACATGTTTTTAACATAATTTAACATGTTTTTTAAATAGTGTTAAAAACATGTTAATTTTATGTTAAAATTCTGCAGGCAATATTTCGCATGGTTTTAACATAAATTTAACATAATTTTAACATGTTTTTAACAGCTATATAACATTAATGCTGGATAGGTTGAATCATTTTAACATAATTTTAGCATAATTTTAACATATTTTCAACACAATTTCAACATATTTTTAACACAATTTTAACATGATTTTAAAATATTTTTAACATGTTTTTAAAGCGTTTTCATAGGTTTTTAGCTAGCAGCGACCTTGACCGTATATAAGCCTTATTCTTATAATATACCGATATTCTATACTTGTAACAGTAACAGTGACAGACTGACAGGTTTTTTTAATGTTTTTGAGCTTGCTTATTGTACTCGTTCAGTGTCGTAGTGAGGGGGTGTGGGCGTGTGGCCTGTGGGCCAAACCCACCCATTTATGAAGAAGGGAAGGGGGACCGCTCAGATTGAGGGGCCGGTGGGGAGGGCTCGAAAATGTGGGCAAAATTTAGTAAAAATGGCACTATTAAAAATGGCACACTTTTACAAAATTTCGCAGAATTTTGAGTATTTTTGGTCGATCAGGGTGGGATGGTCCCCAAAATTTGACCGGAGAGGCCTCCCCAAAATTTTGACGTCGTTAGATGTATGGCCAAACCACCCCCCTCAGCGCTTTGCCCCCCCCCTCTTCAACGTCGCGTACTTATACTACTTCCACGCAGCGTAGCACCCTCAATGCCCCGAAGACGATTTTCAAAAAAAATTTAACTGGACTTTAACATAGCTCTGCGTTTACAAATTTAAATCACAGGCGGTCTTTTACAATAAGTATAACTATTAACTATGTATATATATATATATATATATATATATATATATATATATATATATATATATATATATATATATATATATATATATATATATATATATATATATATATATATATATATATATATATATATATATATATATATATATATATATATATATATATATATATATATATATATATATATATATATATATATATATATATATATATATATATATATATATATATCATACCTAAAAGTAAGTCATGCATTGAAAGCTACATACACCACAGCTAGATCCTGACTACTCCACTGTGCTTGTTCAGTCCGAAATCAGTTCCTAAGTTTATAAGAACTATAATTGTAGGTCAAGGTTCGGCGGGGGGGAAAAATTATTTTTGCCCATAAATCGCTTCCTACCTACTTGAATTCCCCCCCCCCCCCCCGCCGAACCTGCACCGTAGGTTCCAAAATAAACAATATGTATATTAAGCACATGTGGATAACGATAATCAAGTGCTAACACACAACTTACGCTAGCCGTTCAAGTGACAGAGTAAACCAGCAGCAGCACAAAAAATATATAAGAAATTGGAAAAAATAGTAATTATATACTATTTATAACCGGAATTATAAAAAAACATATAGCGCTCGAAACATATATAAGGTAACACACCTTGTTGAAATTGTCAGGTATATACATGTACAAACTACAAACATGCTGTATATAATTGTGTAACTCTCAGCAAAACCTCTAAAAACATGTTAAATTTGATGTTAAATCCATTAAAATCTGTTCATTCGTGCAGTTTTAGAAGGTTTTTCAGATGTGTGAAAAAGATGTTAAAAAGCAGTTAAATTTTTGGCACGAAATTAACAGATATTTAACATGCATTAAAAACATGTTAAAATAATGTTAAAAACTTTAACATGTTTTTAACATGTTCTAAAAACATGTTAATTCTATTCAAAAAAGTTAGCATGCTTTTAGCATCAATTTAAGGTAGCGCTTAGCAACAAAACTCATGTTTGGCGCTCAGCTCATGCAATAAATAGCAACACCACTTTAATTGTATATCAGACATCAAAAACAGTGGCGTACCCAGGGGGGGGGGGGCTAGGGGGACATCAGCCCCCCCCTTCGCGATTTTAGCCCCCCCCTTCGCGATTTCAGCCCCCCCTTTTTTCACTTTTTTCCTGTGGTCTTCTTTGGTTTTATGACACCGCTGAAAAAAATTTTCCGGCACGTTCCCAATTGACTAAAATTACACTGAAATTTCAAAAATTTTCCAAAATTTTCTTTCGAGGGGATCTCGCCCCTAATTCATTACTGCTCTAATGTATATACATGACTTATATCTGCTATGGTGCATTAATAATGAGTAATGCTGACAACTATTATTGGTATTTAGTTATATATTTTGTGTGGCTTTTAATTAAAAACCGTGTGGTGGGTGGAGTGGAGGACGAACGTCTAAGGACAGCCCTTGTCACCCATGGTTTTTCTTCAATTTTTTCCTGTATACAACGTATTTTTCAGGTTTGCTAGTCCCCCCATGGGCCGATTTTTGTGCTTTTTTTATCTAAATAGGTTAAAAGTTTGAAATATTTGACATAACAAAATCTGACTCTGAACAGACCGCTGCTACAACTATGATTTCACGACAAGTGTTGCTTAGAATTGGTTTTTCTATGCAATTATTATTTCAAAAATTAAAAATACTCCAGCTTCTGGGGGGGGGCTGCCAAACCCAGACCCCTGCAACCACTCTTTTTTTACTACCAGTGTTGCTTAGAATTGCTTTTTCAATGCAAATTTTATTTCAAAATTCTAAAAAAGCTTTAGCTTCTGGGGGCTGCCGCCCCCAGACCCCTGCAACCACTATGATTTCACAACATCTGTTGCTTAGAAATGGTTTTTCAATGCAAAATTTATTTCAAAATTCTAAAAAAGCTCCAGCTTCTGGGGGCTGCCGCCCCCAGACCCCTGCAACCACTATGATTGCACGACATGTTGCGCAAATAAAACTTTTTTGCAATATCAATGAAATCAGTAAAAAAATTTTAAAAAGCTGAACTTTCTGCAGACTGCCGCGGACTGCGTGTGCGTTTTCACCCTTTCACCCCCCCCCCCGGTCGTCGACCATCAGTTCAGCCCCCCCCCTTCGCGAAATCCTGGGTATTTACAATACAGTTCAGCACTTTAATGTGAATGTGTCAAATTTTATGACCATGTCGAATTTCCTATTCACACTAATCTTGTTTTTGACCTAGCTCAGCGAAACTTCAACCGATTTCGATGATCTTGGTATCAATAGAAAGATCTCTCAAAAATCTAGACGCGATTGACCTTCGATTTTTCATTTTTATTTTTGATTTTGCAAAAAATCGATTTTTCAAAAATCAGTCGTGTTTGAGCGACTACAAAAAGTGCTGCGGGCCAAAATTCGAAAATCGAAAAACTTTCACGTCTGCATTTATATTCATTCTTTCATTGTGCAAATTTTCAACTCAATCGCAAACGGCAGCTGGGACCCAGGTCCAAAAAAAGTAGTCGATTTCGCTACGCAAAATTACAAGGTTTGCCCACACGTTTCACTTTTTTAAAAATTAGACCTTTCCTAGGACTGCATATTTCCGTTGAAAAAGTTACAAAAAGCCATACTCAATTTTTTAAGAAATTATGTCAAAAATTTGACATTTTCGAAGTTTTATCAACTTTGTAGGTTTTTCATTTTGGATTTGCTATTTTCACGTGTAAATAACTCGGTAAAACTTCAACGTATTTTTAAGTTTAATACATCAGTTTAAAGCTAAGAAACAGCATATTTTAATGATATGAGTAATCATTTTATATGGAAACAAAAATTTTTCTGCTACGGCTACAAAATTGTCCAAAAAATTTGAAAAATTTTTTTATCACAATGTGCACATCAAATGAAAGCTATTTTCATTTTGAACAACTTTCCTTCAAGACATTATGGTCAAAAATGTCGTTGAAAAAAATTAAACGCCAAAGTCGGTTCCCCTGAGCGCCACCTTAAGGTGGTACTAACGAATGTGCAGTGTTTTTCAACACGCTAGTATTCAATAATTAATTAACTTTAGAGCATATTCTTTATATCGTTAGAAAGCGCTACTTTTCTTCTACATTTAAGTAAAATTTTATTGTACAACTGTAAAGATGATTTATATGGCACGTGTTAAAAGTAGACCAATTTGGCTTTTTTGAGCACTTTCAAATCTGGCCACTTTTTGAAGAGTTTAAAGAACAAAAACATTCGAAAAATGGCAAAAATATTTAAAAGTGAATTATCTAGACCCAAAATGCACGAATTTATGATTTGTCAATTAATAAATGAAATATACGGTTTCAAAGTAAAAAGTGTTTATTCACACTCAACTTTCGAGTTCTATATCTGGGCAAGAATATGAGCAATTTAAAAAATTTTCCTTTTGGGTCTAGAAAATTTGCAAAAGTTTATTCATGTTCATTTTTGTGTTTATGCGCTGCGCATGCGCTTAGAAAAGTGGCCAAAACTGTCAAAGTTTTATTCTCCTGTTGTGTAGTTTGGCTTGTTGGCTTGGCTTGCTCCTAAAAATTTTTCACATGATCCTGCTAACTTCATTTGCCACTTTGTGTATATGAATCAACTTTTGACAGACTTTATATTCAAAAAATACAGTTTGAATCAACTAATTTTTTTCAAAAATTTAAAAACCACTGCACATTCGTTAGTACCACCTTAAGGTGGTAGTAACGAATGTGCAGTGTTTTTCAACAGCATAGTATTCAATAATTAATTAACTTTATATCATAGTTTTTATAGCGTTAGAAAGCGCTACTTTCCTTCTACATTTAAGCAAAGTTTTATTGTACAACTGTAAAGACGATTTGTATGGCACGTGTTAAAAGTATACCAATTTGGCTTTTTTGAGCGCTTTCAAATCTGGCCACTTTTTGACGAGTTTAAAGAATAAAAAAATGCGAAAAATGGCACAAATATTTAAAAGTGAATTATCTAGACCCAAAATGAACGATTTTATGATTTGTCAATTATATAATGAAATATACGGTTTCAAAGTAAAAAGTGTCTATTCACACTCAACTTTCGGGTTCTATATCTGCGCTAAAATATAAGCAATTGAAAAAATTTTCATTTTGGGTCTAGAAAACTTGCTAAAGTTTATTCATATTTATTTTTGTGTTTATGCGTTGCGCATGCGCTAAGAAAAGTGGCCAAAACTGTTAAAATTCCATTCTCTTGTTGTGTAGTTTGGCTTGTTGGCTTGGCTTGCTCCAAAAAATTTTTCACATGATGCCGCTTACTTCATTTGTCATTTTGTGTATATGAATCAATTTTTTACAGACGTTATTTTCAAAAAATACAGTTTGAATCAACTAATTTTTTTCAAAAATTTAAAAACCACTGCACATTCGTTAGTACCACCTTAAGGTGGCGCTCAGGGGAACAGACTTTGGCGTTTAATTTTTTTTAGCGACATTTTTGACCATAATGTCTTGAAGGAAAGTTATTCAAAATGAAAATAGCTTTCATTTGATGTGCATATTGTGATAAAATTTTTTTTTTAATTTTTTGGACAATTCTGTACCCGTAGCAAAACAATTTTTGTTTCCATATAAGATGATTACTCATATCATTGAAATATGCGGCTTCTTAGCTTTAAATTGATGTATTAAACTTAAGAATACGTTGAAGTTTTGCTGAGTTATTTAGCCGTGAAAATAGCAAATCCAAAATGAAAAACCTACAAAGCTGATAAATCTTCGAAAACGTCAAATTTTTGATTTAATTTCTTAAAAAATTGAGTATGGCTTTTGGTAACTTTTTCAACGGAAATATGCAGTCCTAGGAAAGGTCTAATTTTTGAAAAAGTGAAACGTGTGGGCAAACCTTACATTTTTGCGTAGCGAAATCGACTACTTTTTTTGGACCTGGGTCCCAGCTGCCGTTTGCGATTGAGTTGAAAATTTGCACAATGAAAGAAAGAATATAAATGCAGACGTGAAAGTTTTTCGATTTTCAAATTTTGGCACGCAGCACTTTTTGTAGTCGCTCAAACACGACTGATTTTTGAAAAATCAATTTTTTGCAAAATCAAAAATAAAAATGAAAATTCAAAGATCAATCACGTCTAGATTTTTGAGAGATCTTTCTATTGATACCAAGATCATCAAAATCGGGTGAAGTTTCGCTGAGCTAGGTCAAAAACAAAATTAGTGTGAATAGGAAATTTGACATGGTCATAAAATTTGACACATTCACATTAAAGTGCTGAACTGTATTGTAAACAGGTTTTTTTGATGTCTCTTTGATATACAATTAAAGTGGTATTGCTATTTATTGCATGAGCTGAGCGCCAAACATGAGTTTTGTTGCTGAGCGCTACCTTAAGGGGGCGCTCCGGGAATCAGGGATTTGGGCCATATTTTTTAAAAACAGCCAAAATGACCTATCATTCTTGAAGAAAAGTTGCCCAAAATACTATTTCTGATGTTTTGACGCGCATATCTCCACAGCAAAAAAATTTGAAAAAATGGGACAATTTACTGATTTTATTCGACTTTTACACAAATTCAGCAAGTAAGCCAGTGCATCAACTCTTTTTGAGGTTTTCCAAACAAACGATACGTAAATTTTATTAGTCTTAATGAAAAATTAAAACAATTTTATTGCGTTCTGTGCAAAAAAATCGCACAAGAAACCATTTTCAGAAGCAGCAGACTCAAATATAAGCTGTGTGAATACAAAACCAATTTTTCGGCATTCGATTATAAAATGCTGGTAAAATACTTTTCTACAAAATTTTGCACAAGTATAGTCTTAGACTCTGCGCAGTTGAACAATTTTTTAGTTTTTTAAAATAAAGCTTAAAAATTTTTTTATATGAATTTTATTGCTCAGAGTTCGACTTCGAAAACACATAATGACATTTTTTATCCAAATCCGACATAAAAGCTAAAAACCAAAATAATGTTCAACTAGAGAAGCACATGAGCTACATTTTGGTATATAAAGTGTGACTATACGCAAAGTATAAGCAGAGTTATCGTTTGCCGAAAATTCACTCACGTTTGGTGCTCTCGGAGTCACGTGACATGATCACGTGATTTGAAATTTTTCCTCCAGTGTTCCTTTGTGCCATACTACATATATGTATAGTAAAGTTTGACATTTGCCAACTTTTTTGCCAATTTTCTATGTAACCCCCGATTCCCGGAGCGCCCCCTTAACAGATGTTAAATTTATGTTAAAAATCAGGCTGGTGGGCGGAGCTTGCTAAAAACATGTTAAATTTATGTTAAAATTTTAACATATTTTTAACATGTTTTTCGCACATGTTAATTTCATGTTAAATCAAATACAATTAACATGATTTTAACATAACATGTTTTTCTAAATATGTGGTTTTCCTGTGAATTTTTTGTCATATTGGGCATTAAGGTCTATATTTATTCTCCAAATAAGAAACTAGCTGTAGATATTTGTAGTATGACAAAAACATATCCAAGTCACACACAAAAAGTGAAAAAATTTTTTCCGGATGGTTTGGCTTGAAGAAAAACCAAAACCAGTAAATTTTGATGAGCCAATGAACCTGCGCAACAGACATACAACTTGTCAAATCGAATGAATACCTTTTATAAATGTATACTGGTTTCATTATTATATTATACATCTTAAATCCGCTATTGAAAGTTCTGCTAGCGTTGTTCGGCAAATTACAGTGCAGATGGACGCTAGTAGCAGATTACATACCACCTGCTTGTTCATTTCATATTCGATTTCAGATTCAATAAATTCACCACAATGAATGTAGCTCGATGAATTCAATTCAATTAATGCAGTTCGATATTTGTTTCTCAACTCAAGAGAAAACTACGATTGCTGTTGATTTGTTTGTCACTATTACTTGTACACAACCTCTATTTTATCAGACAAGTAAAATTCACAATTTTCGTCAGCTCAGTTGGCTCAAAGGGTAGCGTGTTAAAATGGCGCTCCGAGAATGTGCACGTATTTCAAAATTTTATTTTTTACTTTCATGATTATAATGCAACTTAGCGAGGTGTGCGGTTCAAACTGACTTCCTCCTACCGTTATTTTAATAATTAATATTAATACAAGTCTAGTGCGTCTAGTTTAGACTAGTTCGACCATATCGTATTTGTCTTAGTCAAGTCTATTTTATGTTACATTCAATTAAAAATGTGCAAAAATTTCTAAAATTTTTGACTAAATTCAATTGTTTTGGGATTTGATCACCCATGGTGTGATCTGTACGATCAGCCACTTTTAGGAAAACATTTTAGGGGCCATAACCTTTGATACGGTACGATACGGTACAACAATAATTTTAACGTCATTTGATAGGAAATTGTTAGAGCTTTCAAATGATGGGTCACATGACCCTGTGGCGTAACGTTTAGCGTACGTCAAAATTTAAAAAGTAAAATCTGAACTAATTTTCAAGAAGTTGCGCCATTATGTTTTATGTCATTTGAAAGCGCTAAAAATTGTCTTTTCAATGACATAAATTTCATCTTTCTACGATGTTCGAAGCCTAAGTTATGACCATTTTTGTGGTTAACCTCAAGAAATAACTAACTACAAATGGCCTGTCGCGGAGGATTCTGCGGAGGAAAAAATAACTCCATTTTACGTCCTTTTAAACTTAAAGTCACCGCATAGCAGTGTATTATGAAGCATTAATGCTTCTTTTAGACATTTTGATGAAATAGATGGGAAGTACCGCCTTTCAGTAACAACGTTTAAACATTGCTCGTAGCAACAGACAAATAACCCTATTTTACGTTGCGTATAACTTTGGAACCAAGCCACTGCACGAGATTTGTAAGCTAAACGTTCATAATGCCACACATGGTGCTAACTGATACTTCAATGTGGAGTTGAGATTTTCATTATCATTATGAATAGGATAGTATAAGTATATTAAATATTAAAAGTCGCTATTTAAAATACTTTTAATATTAATAATTTTATTAATATTAAATTAAAAATAATTTGACAATTATATTTATATTAATATTTTATTAAAAATATTTTGGGACTTCTATTTATATTAATATTAAATTAAAAATAAATTAGGTACGTTATTTATATTAATATTAAATTAAAAGTATTTCGAGAGCTCTATTTATATTAATAGTTTACTAAAAATAAAAACCCAATATTAATATTAAAATGCACTGTATTTTTAATATTCTTTTTAATATAGCGAGACTATGATATAGCGTTGAACATATTATATGGCACATATATACTTGCGCAAAAATTGACAAGCTGTATTTATATTAATATTAAAATGAATTTAAATATACTTTTAATATGAATTTTACTACAGCGCAGAAATCGTGTCTATGTATTTGCACGCACGCAAACAGGAAACGGGTTGGGTGGGAATGGGAGAGTTCCACTCTACACTACTGAAATAATTGTACACAAGGGTCTCCCTTTGATTTTAATTGCCCGGCTGGTTTCCAACTGATCAAATTAGGCCTAAAAATCAACAACAATTAAAAATTTGTTTGGTTAGAAGTGGAGCTATTAGTAAACTTACGGTCGGTAATGTCATAAATTTTTTGTAAATTTCCAGATTTGCTGGATTCTAAAGTCTGCATTGCACAAAATTTAATACATAAAACCAAGCCTTTGCAAACCACCCTTGTAAAATCTACCATAAATGTCTTACGTTGGCTATTTTATTGTTGTTACTTTAAGCAAGAGTAAATAATAGCAAGAGTATAGGGAAGAGTATGACAAGTTTCCCTATCCTAGCTAATCGGCCGAAATGATACTCTGGCCCAAATAGCCGTTTTACGCCTTGATTTTTGGAAACAAAATTTTGCGGAAAATAGTGTCCGAGGGGACGGGACACAATTTTCCAGAAAAAAGTGTCCGGAGGGCACATTTTGTAATGGACACATTTTTTTGTGACACCGGCCGGAATTTTCAGTCGGCCGGTCGGGACGACAGTCGCCGGCCGGCCGGTCAAAACCCGGCCTTTGACCGGCCGGTCACATTCCACCCATCGGCCAATTTTGGATTATTACCAAACCAGAATTATTATTGACTTTTGATGCTAAGACAAAAGTCAAAAAATAAAATATCAACCTTAATAGGTTTGTATAATAAGAGCTTAATAACATAAGAGCTAAATTTCGATTCGTGTTTGTGCTATAAAACACTTTTGTACAATGCAGTATTTTGAAAAAAAAATCGTGAGCAAAATTGATAAAAATTTTAATTTCAGTGAGCAAAATTTCAGGTCGGTGAGTAAATCGTAAATTTGCTAGTTTACGTTTTATGCTTGGTTATCGCCAGACGCGTACCCAGAAAAGCGTAATTATTGCACCTTTAACGTCAAAAGAGGCACTTATTAGCACATTTCGTTCAAAAACAATAATGTAATTTTGGTCATTTAAATTAAATAAACACACAGCTGCGGGGGTCTGGGGGCGGTAGCCCTCTGAAAACAATTGGAGATATTTTCGATTTTTAGGCCGAATTTTGTCAATTGGAGTCTTATCAGAAATTTTTTTCAACCGACCAAAAAAATCCAAAAGGGGGTACCTTCAGAGCGGTGAACAGAATTTGAGCAAAATTTCAATTTTGGTGAGCAAAATTTCAAAATCTTGAGCATTTGCCCCGTATTTTGACAAAAAAATCCTGGTACAATGTGGCGACTTAAAATACATCTGTTCCAGTAGTGCTAATCGGTATTGTAAAGTTTTATAACAAGTACACTATATGAGGGAACCTATTCAAACCAAATTTTAAAATAGTATTAAAATACTATTAATATTAATATTAAAAATCCGATAAAATTCCTATTTATGTTAATATTAAATTAAAAATTCATGTTAAAAAATTAAAAATTTATGTTAATATTAAATTAAATTTCGGGAATTTTATTTATATTAACAGTAAATTAAAAATAATTCAGGAATCATATTTATATTAATATTAAACTAAAAATAAATTGAAAAGAATATTTATATTAATATTAAATTAAAAATATTTCAGGGTTCCTATTTATATTAATAGTTTATTGAAAATGAAATCCCATTATTAAAATAACGGTACTTCCTCCCCCCCCTCCCCCCCGCTTTTTTTGTAAATTATAGCACATTTCAAAATCCGGATAAATCAAAGTGCTATATAATAGCACAGCGCTATAATAGCACATGGAACGTGCTATTTTATTCTGAGGCGCTACTTTGACTTAAATGAATTTTTCGATAGCGCATGTAATGTAGTACCGTTATTTTAATAGTACTCTGGAATTTTAATATTAATATTAATATAAATAGGAACCCCCAAAATTTTTAATATAAATATTAATATTAGTAGAACTGCGAATTTATTTTAATTTTAATATTAATATAAATAGCCAGTCGATTTTTTTTAATATCAATATTAATATATCATCTCTGGTTTTTTTAATATTAATATAAATAGAAGCTTCAAATATTTTTAATATTACTATTAATTTTAATATAAATACGAATGCAGTTTTCAAGCTACAGTTCAGGAAAACATAGCAAACTCACAATTTCCAGTGTTACATATAAATAACATTGCCTGTCATTGACAAGATGACAGCCTATTCACTGACTTTTAAAGAATTATTATATTAAAAATACTATTAAAAACAACTCCGCTTTTAATATTAATAGTGCCAAAAAATTTTAATAGTAACATTAATATAAATAGAGTAAAGTAAATTATAGCAAACTTTTGTACTTTTAGTACGTATAAATAAGATCTCTCAATTAAAATTAAGAAGTTAAAAATTCTTTTAAAGATTTAGTTTGTGTTTTAATGGTAGATGTCGCGTGTAAGCGAAAATTCAAGTGAACGAAGTGAAGTGACGATTCAAGCTCAGAGGTGCCTGAACACTCATACACCCACCCGTTTCCAACCTTCTCCATATATACAGGTGTAAGGTCAGTCAAGGGGCACTTACGACTGGCTGAAGCCTAAACCTAAGGGTAGGTAGTGTTTGTGACCGGCCGGAATTTTTGGCCGGCCGGCCGCCGGCCGGCCTGATGGTCGCCGGCCGGCTAAAATCAGCCGGTCGGCCGGCCGGTCAACATCAGCCGGCCGGCCAGCCAAATTCAACCGACTGAAAAACTTAAGCCGGAATAACAATCCGGCAGGCTAAGTTTATGCCAAAATGACACTCTGGACTGGTTTTATCCAAAAATTCGGCCGCTCCGGCCGACTGGCCTGCCGGAGCCGGCCGGCGGCTTTCGCGGCCGGTCACAAGCACTAGGGTAGGTGTTCTAGGAAGAGTCCTTTCTCCTATTTGACCGTACCGCGCGGCAGGCGGAGCTTTTAGGGGCCTATTGCATAAAACTACATCTACACTACAACTGCTACATCTACAATTTTTCAGTTTCATAAAGCTACATCAGTGCAACTACATTATATACATCTCTACATCGCTACGTTACAACAGTGCATCTACAATATATACATCTCTACATCGCTACATTACATGGGCCCAATTTTATAAAAATTTCAACGGCCCGTTGAACTCAACGGCACCGTTGAAAGTTCTCCGTAGAAAAAATTTCTATTTTATAAAGACTAAAAATGCTTCGTTGAGCTCAACGGAGCCGTTGAAATTGTTTATAAAGTTGGATAAAATTTCTACGGCGCCGGGGAGCTCAACGGCGGCTTTTTGAAAAAAAATTTTTCTATCATAGAACAATTATATATAAAATTTCAAGGCTCCGTTGAGCTCAACGGAGCCGTTGAAATTGTTTATAAAATTGGATAAAATTTCAACGGCTCCGTTGAGCTCAACGTTTTTCACCATCGTGTGGAACAAGCTTTGTGAATAATTCGCTGCCCGGCCGTGATTTGACGGAGACTGACGTGTAAAACATACTGCACACATTAGCACTTTAACGTTAGCAGCACAGTAGCACACTGAAAATACAAATTAAAACGTTAAATTTTAACCAGGGTAGCCCCCTTTAATTAGAAATTTTTTGGTTATTGTTTGGTTATTAGCAATTAGCAAAATTGTGCTTTTATATTTCACCAGCAAAATATCAATTTATTATTCAACGGAGCTCCTAGATCCGTTGAGCTCAACGGCCCGTCGAACTTAACGGCCCGTTGAGCTCAACGGACCCGTTGAAAATTTCGGCGAAATTCAAGACTTTAGA
The DNA here is from genome assembly GCA_030248245.1 of Trissonchulus sp. WLG1_4. NCBI lineage: Eukaryota > Metazoa > Nematoda > Enoplea > Enoplida > Ironidae > Trissonchulus > Trissonchulus sp. WLG1_4. Next base: position 60,790 of record JASANF010000442.1, read on the forward strand.
ACGAAATAGTAAGAGCCGCCTGATTTCAACGGAGGATTTTCAACGGCTCCGTTGAGCTCGACGGAGAGATAGATTTTTTATAAAATTGCTGTTGAAATTTTTAAACGGAGCCGTTGAAAATTTTCAACGGAGGCTTTATAAAATCCAATTTTATTCCAACGGCTCCGTTGAAATTTCCAGTGCATATTTTAGAATGAAATGTCGGTGATAATCAAAGACTTTAGAACGAAATAGTAGTAGTCGCCTGATTTGAACGGAGAATTTTCAACGGCTCCGTTGAGCTCAACGGAGCCGTTGAAATTTTTATAAAACTGGTTGCTTTTTCAACGGCTCCGTTGAGCTCAGCGGCGCCGTTGAGTTCAAGGGGCCATTAAAATTTTTATAAAATTGTATGTATCTACATTTACATCGCGATGTAAAAAATTTAATTTTTACTGTGATATTTTACATCGATATAACTACATTCTACACCGATTTCCTAAAGGAAATTAACTACATTAAATCTAAAAATGTACCTAGTATTACCTCAAATAAAGCCACCGGCTTGAATAAAGCCCCAGCCTTGAGCAAAGCCCCAGGGAAGAAGCTCACGAAAATATAAAGGGCCAGCCTTGAATAAAACGCCAGGGGTTCAAGTGTAATATTAAGGTAACATAATGACTGCCGGTTACTGATTCAAAAAATAGTCGGATGATAATCAAGGGTTCATATACTGCTTTAACACTAACCCAGCAGGTTTGCCAGTGCTTTGCACTGCAAAACTTCAGTTTCGTTGCAACTGTTATACTGTAGAAGGAACAAAAATTATGAGCAAGGCCGTCTTCTCAAAACTGACGAAAAAAAGCCCCAGCCTTGAATAAAGCCCCAGCCTCAAATAAAGCCCCAGGCAAGACGTTCGCGGAACAATAAAGCCCCTGGGGCTTTATTCGAGGTAATACGGTACATTCTTCAGTGTGGTTCGACCCACAATCAACGTATTGTTTTCATCTACATTTTCATATTTATCCGAGTTTCTGTTTGACGAGAATACATAATTACGGATTATAAAGATAGGAGGAGCGTTTCTGGCTAGATTTTGTGATCTTAATTTGTCCTGAAAGCTTTTTAAAATTTCAAAAAATTTTCAAATTTAAAAAATTTGCGCTTACTTTCACAAAATTTAATCAAAAAAAAAGCTGGGAGTACAGCTCTGATCGATTGTGCAATTAGCATGCCTGCTACTATTGTAGCAACTCTTGCAGCAGATGTAGTAGATGTACCAAATGTAGTTACCTACATCTACTGCAATTGTAGTAAATTAATGTAGCAGATGTAGTATATGTAGATACATCTGCTACATTTGCGGTGATGTCACAGATGTAGTGCTACATCGATGTAGCTACATGATCTTACATTAAGTTTTATGAAACCGGAATATGTAGCTGATGTAAATGTAGCTACATTGTTGTAGAGATGTACAGTTGTAAAAATGTAGTTTTATGCAATAGGCTCCAGGTTTTAGAGTCGGTGTCTTACGAACGGGCCGGGGTTGCCGGCCGGACACCGTCAGATACAGGGGCTTATTTAGGTGTTTACTGTTTAGCGCGTAGGCGCACAGACAACGGAACGCACGCGCACTCTAAGGCGCTACCTGACACACTAAGCCTAGGAACACGACTAAGGAAGGTAGGCAACAAGTAGAGCCTAATGCAAAATGGGACTGACAATATCAAACCTATATTTTCACTGTGAACCAAAACCTGCTGCGCTGCAAATTTAAATTTTAGGCGTGTGCGTCAGCGAACGCAAAATTTTTGACGAAATAAACTGGTAATTTCAGCATTAAATTCTTGAGTAGTGCGATTTGACGAATTTATGACTGTGTATAACCGAGCCAAATATACCAATCATGCGCTTGTGCAAAATCCAGGTGTCTGCCTGACTGTCATTTGTGCTACCGATTGACTGATAACTGTTAAGCCAACGACCATTTGTCATGTTAGCAAATATATAATTCTTTTAGTGCTTTCTGAAATGCTACTTCAAGCTTACTTTCACAGCTAAAGATTTATTGACCACATCTTGTAAATCCTACGGAATAAAATTCAAACTGTTGTTCTTGTTGGCCATAACTATTTTTCATGATTGAATTGAAGTGCATGTGCTATCACTGAAAGTCGTGGAATAACATAACCATGCAAGTGTCGTGAGAATTAAAAATCACTGTATTTGAACCAGATCGCCAAGCAATACACTCCAATAATTGCTATAATGTAATTGTGCTTTCTGCAATTCTGTTCTCATGCTGACCATTGCACACATTTTTTCGTGCGTCTGAGTCAACCTGTAATGTACAAATCCCTGACAACTGCTCATTGGTATTTAAGATATCAGCTGATGAATCACTTGTTCTATTTTTGGAAGTTCACATATATACGCCTAAATATGTCATTCCTAATTTCGACTTCATAGCAGCTTCTCGTTAGCGAAAATGACAGTCCACTTTATGACGTGCATTTATATTGTCATTTACAAATGCTGATGGTAAAGCCGTGCTTATCATAATACTGCAGTCTGATCCTACATACGTATTTAAGAGTAATATGACTTTTGTGAGATAAAACATCGAGCCGAGACCTGTGCGATTTGCCACTTTGCTGCAAGTTTACTATGACACTATGTGAATAATATGAGATAAAATATCAATGTGAAACCTGTGTGATTTGAGACTGCTGCAAGTTTACTATGAGACTATGTGAATAATATAAGATTTTATCAAAATGAGACTAGTGTGATTTGAAATTTTACTGCAAGTTTACTCTGCAAAAGATACGTGAGACCGAGACGTTATCAAACTTAGTGAGAAAAAAGTTGACGGACAATCATGGAAAATATGCAAGTGAGCTTCTTTCAAATGTACGTGTGTTCTTTAGTAGTTTTGTGTACGTATCTACGTACTTAGGTAATTACGAAAATTTTACGTAGACAGTCTATGAAGTGAACATAGCAGACCCAGTTCAAACGCACACTCACATTCTCACACATCCTCACAATCACACAGATGACAACACGCATAGACGCACACACATAACTCACTTAGTTACACGTTATTTTTCCGACACCTCATTCTAAAGAAGCCTGCTGCGCTGTGGCGCAGCAGGAAAAATAACACAAAGGCTCTCGATGGGCAAAAACCCTCTTTATGGGCAGGACATCAATGATCTTTCTTGGTCAGTTCACATGATCCCATAGCTACACTTTTAAAATTTCTGAATGCCGCGTTTTACATTCTTCAGAATTAATTTCAAGCTAAAAAACAGGAATACTTCTACTAAAGTAAAGTGTCAATTGTAAAAAATTCTTTACTCGCAAAACGTATACCTATACTTGTTGCTTTTGGTTTGGCCCAGTCATCAATAATGTGCAAACGGTATGAACAGAATGTTGCTTTGCTAAGTTTTTTAAAATTTACGCATTGATGACTGTTACCACGGCCCCTGGTATCGTATAAGAATGACCTAAAAAGTAAAATTGGAAGATATACGACAGTATCTGAATATATGAATATAGTTAGGTATATAGGAATATATGTAGGTATATGTATTATGTATATATAGTTATTGTCGCGAGTAGCGACGGCTGATTGGCTGATGTACGTCATGTGCAGTCAGCATCAGCAATAAAAAATAGAACGAGTTTTTAGAACATTATATACATAGTATTATAGCCTGATGGGTGGTAAAATAAAAATGGCTGCCTGATTATAACTGCCTTAATGTGTTGTTGTTATTGTTATTAATTTTACATGGTGCCGAAACTATTTCGCAGTTTGTTTTATTTTGTACAATTTTGAAACTGCGACGAACCGGCGGTCTTATATTGTCGTAACATTAATTTTACCTGACAGTTTGGTTATTTTGTTACATTTTTTGAACAGTTTTTCATGGTTTTGCTGCTAGTCATTAGCATGCAAATTGCACATATACGTGCAAATTTAGTAACTGTGTACGATATTGTTCATTGCTAGCTAACTACGTACGATAATTTGACAAATTTTGCCTGGATCTGGTAGCTGCTAGTTATTAGTTAGCCACCAAAACTATTATAACTCTGAACTGTAACTGTATTTTGCAGCAAATATGAGTACGGTAGACAGTACAACTCGAACTGTATACCGAGGTAAAGTGACTCGACTTGTTAATCAAGTCAATAAGTTGTTTGCGACCCGCACTGAAGAGGTGCCCGATTCGCTAATACTGCTGCAAATACAAAACAAACTGAAAAGTCTTCAACAAGACTTGTTGGAGCTCGATTCGAGAATCCAGGCAGAAATTGTCGACGATGAACAATTAGGCATAGACATTGAACGATGCTACGAAGTCAGGGAACAAATAGAGGATACGCTGCCAAAAATTGAACTGATGTTGCATCAGACTGACAATTCGGTGCAGCGTGAACTAGGTGACAACCAGTCACAGGGTTCAGTTGCCGAAACGTTTACGCACGAACTCAATGTAAAATTGCCCAAACTTTCGATTGAAACTTATAATGGTGACCCACTTTTGTGGGAAGAGTTTTGGGATTCGTTCAGTAGCGCAGTACACGAAGTCCCAACCTTGCCGCCGATCAAAAAATTTCAGTATTTGCGATCATACTTGAGCGGTGAGGCAAAAAGAGTAGCTAGTGGTTTTCGACTGACGGCAGCGAACTACGATGCCGTTATCGAGACCCTGCAGAGTAGATTTGGGCGCAAAGAAACTATAATTTTTGCACATTTTGAAAGCCTTCTAGCTTTGCCTGTTGCAGACCTGAAAACAACAGATCTGCAAAAAATTTATGACGAAGCCGAACGTCATGTTCGCAGCTTAGTCAATCTGGGACTGGAAGAAAATACGTTTGGGATTGTCTTTGTCCCAATTATTTTGTCCAAATTGCCGAAGCCAGTCCGAGTTGGCCTACATCGGGCCAACGGCAGGGAAACGTGGACTCTCGAAAATTTGCGCCGCTATCTCGCGGAGGAAATTGACGCGCGTAAGCGGGGCGAATGGTCGCTAACTGACCATAATGCAGTGGAAAAACCCAAACAACAGTTTCCAAAATATAAAACTGATATGAAGCCGACGCAAAGGGTACCTACAACGAGCGCCATGTCTACTAACTCAAAAAAGACAACTTCAAAGTGCATATTTTGCAAGGGACAGCACTTTTCAGATCAGTGTAAAAAGTTTGCAACTGTTGACGCTCGGACCAAAATTTTGGGTCGTAGGTGCTTCAAGTGCTTCAGCCCTGATCACGGTTATCGTGATTCAGGTTGTCCAAAAACCGTTGTATTTTGTGTTTACTGTCGCAGCACAAATCATAACCGAGCCTTGTGTCCATCAAAATTCAAAGGCCCGGTTGCAACACAAGGGAATGTGGTCAATACAGAAACAGTGGCTGAAGGTTTGAATCCTGATGCACAAGTGTTTCAATCACAGGGGATGGGGGCCGCAAGCTATGAAAATTCAGACAGCTCAGCTAACAGACAGGATTATGTTTTTACTGAAATGGCGGTTGCACACTGGAAAGAGACGGGAGTAGCGGGTAGGCTATACCTTGACACTGGGAGCTCCCGTACATACGTGACAACGTCCTTTTTAAAGCACATTAACTATACACCAGTGGGAACGGAAATCGTATCGAATGCGGTTTTCGAGGGGAAATCTCGAAAAACTCGCGTGTATAAAAAGGTCAAAATTCAGCTGCCAACTATCGATGGCTCCTGTCTGACTGTCACTGCTCTAGTAACTGATATTATATCAGCGCCAATTTTGCGGGTTCCGGTTGACCTGCAAAAATACCCCTCGCTACAATTTCTACCTTTGGCTGACCCACCCCCGCTCAAACCTGAGGAAGTCCGAGTCGATATTCTCATTGGTACTAACTATTATTATCAGGTTACTACTGGGGAGAGACTGTTTCTCGACAACAGCTTTTTAGCTGTGGGTTCTAAATTTGGCTACATTTTGGCTGGTGTTCTGAACACTAAAGGGGATTCAATTTTTGCTGCTACAACTATGCTAAATTCTTCGTTTGCCGTTCCATACAATTATTCAGACGTGGAACGTTTCTGGTCGTTGGAAGATGTGGGTGTTAAGGACGATGCGTATATCAAAGACGATGAGTTAGCCATCCAGCGATTCAATGATTCTATTGAACTAGTAGGGGATAGATACGAAGTAGGGTGGCCATGGAAAGAAAAATATCCTGAATTGTCAGACAACTACGATATTGTAGTATCTCGGTTACGGTCCCAAGTCAAACACCTAAGCAAAACTCCCGAGGCCTATGCTTTGTACGAAAAAACGTTCAAAGAGTACCTTCAACTGGGCATTGTGGAACAAGTACCAGCCAATTCCACACCAGATGGGCCGGTGCATTATCTTCCACATCATGCGGTGATCAAACAAGATAGAGCCACAACGAAACTACGTGTCGTTTTCGATGCATCGTGTAAGGCCAACAAATCTAGTTTATCCTTGAATGACTGTCTTCTGCGTGGTCCTGTGTTTTTGAATGATTTGTGTGGGTTGCTTCTACGATTTCGACTAAACCCTATCGCAATCGTAGCAGATATAGAGAAAGCATTTCTCCAAGTAGGACTAAGGCAGTCAGACCGAGACGTTACCCGATTCCTTTGGCCTAAAGATCCCAGCAAACCATACAAGTCAGACAATTTGATTGTGTATCGATTTGCTCGTGTCCTTTTTGGTGTTGTCTCGAGTCCGTTTTTACTCGCTGCCACAATTCGTCATCATCTGTTGCTACAGAATACACAGATAGCCAATGAAATAGCCGATGGCATTTATGTGGACAATAGTATAGGCGGCACTCAGACAACAGAACAAGCAAAGATGTATTACTGTAACTGTAAGCAGTTGTTCAAGGATATTTCGATGAATATGAGAGAGTGGTTCACCAACTGCGCTGAGACTCTCTCTACAATACCTGAACAGGACAGGGGCAAAGGACAGTCCACAAAGGTACTGGGAATGGTCTGGAGATATGGGCCGGACGTTATGTCTGTGCCCGACCCAAAGATTAACTCTGTTGTTGTAACAACCAAACGCCAACTGTTACAAGCAGCATCTCGCATATTTGATCCGTGCGTACTGTTATCTCCGGTGACCGTGACGGTTAAAAGACTGTTTCAAAGAACTTGGGTAGAAAGCCTCAAGTGGGAAGATAAGCTACCTCGGCAGATACTAGAAGATTGGGAAAACTTTGTTTCCGGCTTAGCTGGAATTGCTGTCTTCGAGGTTCCTCGGTTCATCCAAAACGATGCTAAGACTGTTTGGACAGTTCATTGTTTTTATGATGCGTCAGCTGTGGCTTATACAACAGTCGTGTACCTGTGCGATGTCACAACTGGCATGTCGCGGCTGATTTTCAGTAAGGCCAAATTAGCTCCGATCAAAAAGATGCCAATTCCTCGATTAGAATTGATGGCTGTACTACTGGGTGTCCGCATCTCTCAATTTGTGGTTAATCAGACAAAATTACAACCCCGCTCGGTCTACGTTTGGACTGATTCCAAATGTGTGCTTCAGTGGTTACAGTCAACTAAAGTTCTAACAGTTTTTGTCACCAATCGAATTCGAGAAATCCGACAATGTTCGATTGTTTCTGAATTTCGATATGTGCCTACCGGTTTGAATCCGGCTGATATATCCTCTCGTGGTTGTTCGTTTGACGAATTGAAAGATAATCATAGCTGGTGGTATGGACCCGACTTTTTAAAGACGGACCCTGAGAAATGGCCTATCACACAGCTTAAGCCAGATGTGGATGTCACTGTAGAAACTTATCAAAGAAAAGAATGTGTGCTGACAAACCAGACACAGGAAATGCCTGGGCCTGGTGGCATTGATTGCTCGAAATACTCCAGTTTGAACCGGCTGCTACAAGTTACAGCTTGGGTTATGCGATTTGTTAACTGCCTTAAACTAAGGCAAAAACCCAAGTCAACGGTTCTGACTGGTTCTGAAATAACGAGCGCCAAACTGATGTGGGTTATCCACAGTCAGAAGGCATTTCGAGAGAATGAAAAGGAATTTTAGAATTTAAAATTCCAACTAGGTCTGTTCAAAGATGAAATGGGAATCCTGAGGTGCGCTGGAAGAATGCAGAACGCTGATTTGCCACGATCGCGGAAATATCCGATTTTGCTTCCAAAAAATCACTAATTTACACAGTTGGTGATCATGAGCAGCCACATAAAAACTTCTGCACGCTGGAGTAAACCACACCTTGTCTAATTTCCGAAATAACTTCTGGGTTGTTAGCGGCAAGTCACAAATAAAGTCAACAATCAAAAATTGTCAAGTGTGCAAAATTTGGGAAGGGGGCCCCTTCAAACTCCAGAGTTCCCTCCGCTTCCTCAGGAGCGGTTAACTAAAGCGTCTCCGTTTACTTACACTGGGATAGATTACATCGGTCCACTGATAATATCTGAAGGAAACGGTAGTCGGAAAAAGGTATGGATATCGCTTTTTACGTGTGCTTCTACGCGAGCCATTCACCTGGAACTGACGTCGGACATGAGCACCGAACATTTTTTGATGGCTTTACGACGTTTTGTCTCTCTATACGGAAAACCAAAAGCATTAATTTCCGACAATGCCAAATATTTCCGTGCAGCTAACTCAGTTCTGCAGCAATTGTGGATCGATACGCTGAATAGTTCTGAAGTACAAAGCTATACAACTAATAATGAAATTGAGTGGAAGTTTTTGACTGAATATGCCCCCTGGATGGGAGGTTTCTACGAAAGATTAGTGGGTTCAGTCAAACGTTCACTAAGAAAAGTGTTAGGTAGACAGCTTATAGGCATGATACAGCTTCAGACTGTGATTGCGGAGGTCGCTTTGGTCCTGAATAGTCGTCCACTGGTGTCCTCAGACTGTCCTGGTGAACCTTTCTTGACACCAGCACATCTTCTAGGCAAAACAAATTTTACTGGTTTTTCTGGTTATCAGACAAAACCAGAGGAATATGAAATTCAACCTAAGTCAACCGAAAAACTTTTGAGTTCGTGGAAAGCCATAACCAGCTCTGTAAATCAATTCTGGGATGTTTGGAGAAAGGAATATTTAGCGAAATTAAGGGAAACGCAAACAAGTTTCAAAACATGGAATAACAGCAAAGATGAACCAAAAGTTGGTGCTGTTGTTCTAGTTAAAAACAATTTGCCACGTCCGTTATGGCGCGTTGGCACAGTTGTCTAACTGCACAAGTCAGCAGATGGTCAAATTCGAACGGTGTCAGTACGGTTTGCTAGTGGTAAACAGGCAAACAAACCTATACGCCTGCTTTATCCGATCGAAAGTACGATTGCGAGCATTGGCACGGCGCCGGTCGATGCTCCATCCGATAGACCAGTTCGGTTTGCACCGAAGGTTGCTCGTAGCAAAATTCGTGAAATCGTCAAGTCTAGCTCAGAAAGTGATTATGAATGAAAACTTTGTACATATTCTCCATTGTTACCTTTTTTGCTATTTGAATTTGTTTGTTTGAACTTTGAACTTTTATTTTAGCTTATGCAACTATGGTTACTGTCTGTGTTAATACTACTGATCGTTTATCGCGTTTGTATTCTGGGTTACGTGTCCAATTTGACGGTCATGTATTTTCATCAATTGAAATGATTTATTGGTATATTATTTTGAAAATAAGCCGTGAAGCTAATTTGGCTAATAAACTAGTTCAGCAACTGGGACTCGTGGACAACGCCTGCGGTATTAAACCCTGGGTTCACTCTACCGGTTTCACGCCTAATGCGAAGTGGATTTTTTCGATGGAAGAAGTGTATCTGGCCGTCGTTTGTTTTCTGCTGCGATGTCAACAAAGGAACGATTTCCAGTCGGCGATCGATAATATCGTACGTCAATACGGTCCGACCGTGACTCGGTTTCTTGTGTTTTCTAGTGGGAAAGAACTGATTCTGTCCTGTGGGGTTCGGCGATACTCAAGTATTCTACATCGTGAGGACTTAGCCCATTTTCCTGGTTTTAACGTTTTTGGAAACGTTTTGCTGCGTGTTTATAGAATGCGCTTGGCAGATAGCTTTAGTCCTTCGATGACTGTAAATGGCCTGCTAAAAGGAGCGGACGTAGTTTTTGGCGACTATAGTAAGACAGTGTTGATTCTGAGCGATTCTATGTGCAGCCAGATCAACTATATAGATAACGGCACGCTTGTCGCTGTCAGCGGAGGTAGATTCCACGATTTGGCCGACAGAGTTCTTAGTCGTCGGATCCAATTGCGTGACTTTGCTATCGTCATCGTCCATGTGGGTGTTAACCATTGTCGCCGAAAGGACTTTGCGGAGTGGACCAGATCGTTCGAGACTCTGAAAAGCGCGCTTCAGAGCATCCTGTCCGATTCTGCGCCCGAATACCCGAAGGTACTGTTTAGCGCTCCTATATGGCATCCAAACGCTAACCATGTTGAGGACATGGCTGGATTTTTGAAGCGTCAACTGCGTTCGATTCCAAAGGCCCAACTAACAGACTCTTTCTCCTACAGGGAAAATAATCCTTTCATCGCCCAAGGCAGAATTGCCCCTGATTTGTGGGGAACAGGTCCTTACAGAGCGGACACTTTCCATATTAATCACGCGGGACTACGGACCTTGTGGCTTGAATGGTGCAAAGCATTGCCCACTCTGCAGTTTGTCCAGTACACTGTTTCCGTTTTCAAGTATGAGCCACGAAAGCCGCCAAAGTGGAACCGCCGAGTCAAAGCCAAAGAGACAAATCGGCCGGGACCCTCTTACGCCTAACTCTCGGTCGGGAGTGTCGCGAGTAGCGACGGCTGATTGGCTGATGTACGTCATGTGCAGTCAGCATCAGCAATAAAAAATAGAACGAGTTTTTAGAACATGATATACATAGTATTATAGCCTGATAGGTGGTAAAATAAAAATGGCTGCCTGATTATAACTGCCTTAATGTGTTGTTGTTATTGTTATTAATTTTACAACCCCAGGCAAATTGGCAGAAGTCTCAGGTCTCGTCAAAAAGTGACCTAAAGTACTTTTGGGGTCGAAAATTTTTTTCGAGTTTTTTCATAAAATCTCGTTTCTAGGGGTTATTTTGGCCCCTGAACACGAATCTGAGGTTAGTTTTTGCCTAGGGTCCCCCTGGACCCCCCTACGACCCCCTCAGGGTACCCCCCCCCCTAGGGGGTCCTAAGGGGTCAAATTTTTGAAATTGAGATTTTGTTGTCTCTAGGGGTAATTTGGGTCCCGGAACACGAATCCGAGGTCCATTTTTGTCTTGGACTCTTCTTAGTCCCCCTAAGCCCTCCCCCTCAGGGTACCCCCCTCCCCTAGGGGGTCCTAAGGGGTCAAATTTTCGAAATTGCGATTTTGATGTTTGTAGGGGTAATTTGGGTCCCTGAACACGAATCCGAGGTCCATTTTCGTCTAGGAGCCTTCTTAGTCCCCCAATCCCCCCCTCAGGGTACCCCCCCTAGGGGTCCTAAGGGGTCAACTTTTCGAAATTGAGATTTTGATGTGTCTAGGGGTAATTTTGGCCCCTGAACACGAATCCAAGGTCCAGTTTCGTCTTTCGAACATGGTGTTTGTTTTAGCCTAGGACCTTCCAGGAGCCCCCTATGGCCCCTTCAGGGTATATAGCCCCCTAAAGGGGTCAAAATTGGCTGGGGCAAATTTATGAAATTGAGATTTTGATGTCGATAGGGGTAATTTATAAGTACATACAAGTTGGCATGTCATTGGTTTTAACTAAAGCGGAAAAACGCATACAATTATTATAAAAATGCCCCCATTGGGCATCACTGAGGTTATAAAGCGGGAAAATGCAATTTCGCTCGTTAAAGATAATGGACAAGTTTGCTGTGAATAGGAAAAATTCATTTTGTTAAAGTTGGTGGACAAGAGCGATCAGAATAGCCAGCCCCATGACACATTAGCGCTTTCTGCACCCTATTCGCGCGAATCATTCGTAACCGTCAGCTTCCGAAAACGCTAATATTACGTTAGATTGTAACAGACACGCAGAAATTTTCAAGTATTTAGTATCTAGCGCGTGTCGTAAGAGCGAGTATCAATCACTTGTAGTTTGATCTCATTAACATAAGCTTGATTGCATATGATACTACAATACAAACCATATATTAATTGGTCGAATTATTACAACGTAATATATACTGTAATGTCCGCACCGGCCTTGGCATGGGCTGAACAGTTCGCCTATTTGGTATTTAGTTATCCTTTATATATTGTCACTTTCTGTTATTGGTCAACAGTAATTTCTGCATCGGTCTACAAGAGTACACAAACCTTTTCAATTCCAAGAATGCAAAAAGTCTAACTATATTGACTTTATAATCCACGCGAATAGGGTGCAGAAAGCTCTAATGTGTCATGGGGCTGGCTATTCTGATCGCTCTTGTCCACCAACTTTAACAAAATGAATTTTTCCTATTCACAGCAAACTTTTCCATTATCTTTAACGAGCGAAATTGCATTTTCCCGCTTTAGAACCTCCTATTCTAACCTCAGTGATGCCCAATGGGGGCATTTTTATAATAATATATACGTGTAACGTGGTCAAATTTTCTGGGGCCGTCTCCTCAATGCCAATTTTTTTGAGATATTCTAGATTTGCTAGCTTTAGGGCCCTCGTTGACCAACCATTTTTTTGTCCTGTTAATAATACATCCTAGTTATCATTGCGTAAAAGTCAGTTATCTTTACAGTGCTTTTTTACCTTTTTATAATGTTTTTTCAGTTCTTTGTTGTCCTGCTGATTCTTTTCATTGCTGAGCTCGTCGCAGGAGTCTACATTTTGGTTCAGAAAGGAAAGGTGTGGTTATATTTTTTTGTTTTAAAAAACTTTATCAATTTCGGGGGAGGGGGCAGAGGTTTGAAGAAATTTTTTGACTTTGTATAATAGTGTTTTTGAGCTTAACGCTAATTTATTATAGCCGCAGCCATATCAAGGGCAATGAATTGAGTCTGTTTGTAGTAAAAACCAGTGGTGTAACCAGGAAAAAATGGAGAATTTTTCAATTTTTAGGTTGAATTTGGTCATGTGGAGTTTTTTTCGACAGGAAAATATAACACATGATGGGAACGTCACATCAGACAGAAGACAGTGTATTACACAACTAAATGCAGCATAATATACTCGTGTAGACATGCAAATGCAGCATAATGTACTCATGTATACATGTATAGGCTTTGATGAAAGATAATAACAAGGAATAGTAAGCCACAGAGTTGCAGGGGTCTGGGGGCGGCAGCCCCCAGGAAAAAATTTGGGGAAATTTTAGATTTTTAGGCCAAATTTGGTCAATTGGGGACGCATCAGAAAAATTTTCCGGTCGGACGGGGGAAATTTCGGGGGGGGGGGGGGGGGGGGCCCCGCCCCCCCCCCCCCCCCCCGCCCCCCTTCTGGGACCGCCCCTGATATCAGGGTTGGCAGTCTCGGTCTCGTAAAAAACCCGAGACTAGGCTGGTCTCAGTCTCGGTCTCGGTAGGAAAACCGAGACCTGCCATAGGGTGGTCTCAGTATTTCAGATGAGGCTAAGGGTGGATTTCACAAAGGTGGTTTAACTAAACCATGGTTTTACGTACGTTTTTATATGATTTGCACATAATTTCATTACGAAATAACGCCTGATTCGTTACGAATTTCGTCGATTTTTTAAAACCATGGTTTTAGCGCAGTTGCAATTTAAAACCGGCAGCACAGCAGGTCTCTGTTTCGCTGAAATTTCAACTAAGCTAAAACCATGGTTTAAGAAAATCTAGGAAATTCGTAGCGAATCAGGCTATATTTCGTAACGAAATTATGTGCAAATCATATGAAAGCGTACGTAAAACCATGGTTTAGTTAAACCACCTTTGTGAAATCCACCCTAAAAGTTTTCAAATTTTTTCACGATCACGGAGATTTTTTTACGATTTAAGATTCCAAATAGAATGCCAAGTATATATGGAATGGTCAAAACTGTTTGCTGCAGCAGAATGTCAGTTCACGGGCAAACTAACTTCAAGTTTAAAGTTTGTACGTCAAGCTAGTAATGAAAGTTTGAGCTACATAGAATGGGTTGTCTGACTTAGCGATATTGCATTTGTATGTGGAACCTCTCAAGCATAATGTTAAACAGTTCTCCTTTCAGCTCCTTTCAGCAACGTTACGAAGCGCGAATTGGTTGGCAGTTTAAGTGAATTTCTTAAGCCCCAACCTCTCAACGCATGTGAAAGCATTAAGTATCTGAAAAAACCTAGGCACCTCAAATGCTTTTTGGGCTATGGAGTGGTTGAGGCATCAAACCTTCCCCCCACCTAACTGTGTCAGCTGGAGAAACTTTTCTGGTCCGTGATGATGCTCCTATTAGCACTTCTGATAGTAGTACCACTGCACCAGCACGGACGATTCTACGCTGGCACTTGAGTCAGACTGTCATAGTGCAAATATATGTATGCAATGCTCTATAAAACACACTGGTATGCGAATAGTGTGCAAAACTTTTAAAACATTCCAAAAGTTGACAGAATTGCGGAAAAATAATCCTATAGTCCGGCTGTCAATCACCTACTCTCATGCTTGCGGTCGTTTACAATGTTAAGTTTCTCGCAACTTCGCAAGTCATACACTCATAAACCTGACCTGATGGTCACTTTTTGTAACTTAATCACTATTTTTTCACATTTCAAAGTATCTCAAATTTTTAAAATTGAAACTTGAGAAAAGGACCCCAAGGGCTGGTCTCGGTCTCGTAGGTCTCGTTTGGGTGGTCTCGGTTGCAAACCCGAGGCTTGCCAACCCTGATATATATATATATATATATACATACAGGAACCGGAACCACTATTTCTCTAACAAAGGATTTTGCTTTTAAATTTGTGTTGTTCGTCCATGAAAATTTTCCGATAGGCCTCCAACTGACCACAATTGGCCTAAAAATCGAAATTTTCTTCAGATTTTGTTCTGGCGAGCCTCTTGCGACTCTGTAGCTAGTTTAGTCTTCGTCTTGTTTATTAGTCTCTTTCATCAAAGCTCATGCGTTCAACATATTGTGTGCTGTACGCGTATATATAAATATTGCATACTTGTACATGTACATAATATACTTTAAATACAAATACAAAATACAATACAAATTTAAATATACACTAGCTTAATACATTGTTATCGTTTGTGCTTTATTGTCTTAAAATGGATATTGTAATATTTATAGTATATACTAGTTTTAATTTTCGAATTTTTTTTCTGAGGACGACCCTATCCAGACCCCTGCATCTCTATGGCTGACTACTCCTTGTTATTATCTTTGTTCATCAAAGCCTATGCACTACACAAACACATTATGCTGACATACTACTTTATATACACACTATATATACACTGTACCTGTCGGAAAATATTTATATACTATATCATCATTATATAAATATAAAAAAATCTCCATTTTTTTTGTGGGTGCCGCCCCCAGACCCCTGCAACCTGTGGCTCACTGATTCTTGCGTTTGCACTGCGAATTGAAGTGCTAAATTAGTGTATAGAAAGTCAAAAGTGTATAGAAGGGTTGCATATTTATAAAAAATGTGAGTAAAAAGTAAACAAAATTTTTTTTTAAAAATATTGCAAAATATAGGGTCTTTTCAAGGAGGTTCAAGGGGGGGTTCCGTGAGTTCCGGGTAATCTTCTTTAGGTGGTTCCGGTTCCGGTATTTTTAGGTGGTTCCGGTCGATCCCGATATATATATATATCCGGCTCATATATATATATATATATATATATATATATATATATATATATATATATATATATATATATATATATATATATATATATATATATATATATATATATTATGTGACATGTGTATGGTCGCCTGGCTCACTGGCGGTCCCGTGTCGCCTACCCCAGTCACAAGATTCCGATGTCCCATTATACTAGGACAGGTTGCGTTCCTATTGTCAACCCCCTTTTTTATGTTTCTGGTTAGGCTTGGCTGATTGTTGCGTGAGTGTGAGCTTGGGCTATCTTGTGACTGGGGCTCTCCTCGCAGAAGTCAAGTTAAGTGAAGTTTAGCTAATAACATTTTGTCGTGGAGCATTTATTTTGCACACAGGAAAACTTTATATAGCACATAATATGCAGAACATATACATTTTATCACGTTTTATTGTACTTTTTTTAGGTTTTCCAGTTGTTTGGAATTTTTAATATTTTTCGTTGAGTTACTTTGCAGTAAGTATGTATGTAAGTCATTCGATTATATTTGTTAAACTGTATATTATAATATGTGTCTGGGAATGGGATGCTTATTAGGTATATATCCAGCATTAAAATAGTCTGAACTGACTTTCATACTGATCAAAAAACCGGTTGCCTACGTGTAGTGACATTATTGACGTGACATATTGACATATTATTATTATTACGTGACATATTGTATTTTTTCCTGTTGTGCCACAGCACAACAGGTCTTTAATTTTGATTCTGTCAAATTACGCTGGTTTGCATGGTCAGTGCGTGCGTTTAGTTCATTCTTTAGAGAAGCTGTGCGTCTGCAGCAAACTTTTTCAGCAGTATTGGCCAGCATAGAATTTGTGTGCGTTTGTTTAGCTCATGTATCAGTGTAAAACAGCAGCTGTCACATTAGGTACTGTTGTCTGCAGTCTGCTTTGTGATCCAATGTCGATGGCAGCAATTAGGAATATTTACTTGCGATATTGGGTTGCGCATACCAAAACACATGTCGTATGCATGAAGTGCTCCGCAATATTTTTGCAAGCAGCTGATTGTCTTTCAGTGACATCGACTGTATAGTGTATATAGTGTTGAAACTAGTGCTGTCTAAAAGCTCTTACAAATGCTAATGTTTGCTATTTACGCACATAGCACAGTAAATGCAAATGGCTAGGTGCACTAACCGTGCTTACCTTAACAAAGCGTAAAATAAGGTTAATGCAGGAAAATTTTTAGCTGCACAACAGGTTTTAACTGACCTGTGGTCAGTTTACTTAAAAGTTCGTGCTTTATACTTGCTGAACAATTTGCCGCAGATTGGGCTTGTTAAATATTTGCAGTTGGACACCGACCTCTTGAAGTCTTTTCGAGAGGACATTATTCCACGCTACGGAACCGACCCCGACGTGCGCAATCAAGTGGACAGCATGCAACGACAAGTAACCACTTTTTGGCCATTTTGTACACTTTAATAAAAAAATCAGTGATTTTGCTTTTTGGATTTTTTGATAAAAAAATGATTGTCATCTAGTTTCCAGTTTTATTTGTCAGACTCTTGGCTCAAGTTCAAGAATATATAACCAGCCGCTAGTATTCATGGTGAAACCATACATGTAGTTGGGGGTGGGGATGGGGGGGGGGGGGAAGACCCCCCCACCCCAAAATTCGGTCCTGGGGGAGGGAAAGGGGGGTCCCGCCAGAGGAAAAAGAGGAGGGAGGGTCCCGGTGGGAGTGAAATTTTGGCCAAAATTTGAATAAATTGGCATTTTTTGTGAAATTTAAGCGATTTTTTCGATAAAAATTGTCTAAACTGGTGTTTTTTGGTCAAAAAAGTGAAAATTGCGGCATTTTTGGTAGGGGGGGGGGGTCAAAAATGAGATGACGCAGGGGAGGGGGGGTCCCACCAAGCGGGGAGGGGTGGGGGTACCCAAAATTTGTGTGCTGTTACATGTATGGGTGAAACTGATATAGAAGAAATGGAGTAAATAAATAGAATAGCTGAAATATAAATGAAAAAACTAGAAATTGCATTTTTACGAGTTCCTGTTTTTGATATTGTGTTTTTTAATTACATAGTCTCCATATTCTGTTTTTCATTGAATGTAATATAATGTTTAATGTCACAGCTTGTTTCAGCTTATCTGCTGTGGTGGAGAAGATTGCCGCGATTGGGGGGAAGAGGGCATTCCGCAATCTTGTGGCGGTCCCCCCGAAAATTGTCAACGCCAGGTCAGTCTACGTTGTGCTGAATCAGAATGAATTCAACTTCAATTTCTTTCAAATTTCAAACTTTCAAATTCAATTTCAGAATGTTTTTTCTCAACTTTTTTTCAGTATCGCTCAAACACGTGTGGAGTAAAGATTGGAAAATTACTGCCCTGGTTGTTAGAAAAGAGCACCAGCTTAAAAAACATCACTTTCGCTGTACTGACGTTGTTCTGTGGCTGCTTTTTAAAATTATTAACGCGGGACTGTATTTTAGGGGACTTGTTAGCAGTGGTAAACTGCCGCATCTAAGCCAGGAGTCTATCTTTAACGTGTGTTTTTGGCTCAATTTTTAGCTATTTGGAGCAACCCCTCAAAAAGCATGCCGCTTCTAAGCCACTGTTTCGAACGCTAGGAGCTTTTTAACGTGTGTTTTTGACTCCACGTTTTTGCAGTTTTGAAGCAACTTCTCCTAAAAAGCATATAGTTTCTACGCCACCATGTATATACTACGCCAGTAACCTATCTTTAACGTGTGTTTCTTTGCTAAATTTTTATTCTTATGGAGCTACTTTCCCGAAAAATTACGCCGCTTCTAAGCCACGAAATGCACTCCAGGAGCCTATGTTTATTATACGTTTATGTCAGTTCCTGATATGACCTTGTTTCCTGACAGGGAGTCAGTCTGCCTTATATGTCATTAGTCACCCAGATTCCTCATCCAGATACATCCAGATGAGTCACCTAAATGCATCCAGATGACTCACTTAGATTAATCACCCGAATGACTCACCCAGATACATCCAGATGAGTCACCCAGATGCATCCAGATGATTCACCCAAACGAGTCTCTCAGGTGCATCCAGATGAGTAAGATGATGCATAAAATTTTACTGGGAAAAAATTTCTGGGGCGGAAATTTTCACCATCCCCCCTTGCTATAATATGCCCTTGTTACGCTATATACACAAAATCATATCACTGGCAGATCTAGAAAATGTTCAGGTTGGGTGGAGCAATTCGCCCCACTTCGTGAGACTGAGACAGCTTAGTTTAGAACGTAGATGCCGTAGTTTGTGGAGATCTGGGGAGCTAGAGACTTATGGTTTTTGACGACGTGTAACGCGATTTTTAGAAAAATATACCTCTTAACAATTTGAACAATTTGAACGCAAATCATGCGCCATTTGCCAAATAGCAGTATGAAGACCTGCCGCCGTTGATGCCGGTAGATGCAGGGGTCTGGGGGCGGCAGCCCCCAGAATTTTTTTTTTGGATTTTGCACTAAAAACAGTGCATTTTGAGCACATCACAGGCCCATGGCGCACTGTGCATTATTGTGCAAAATTTTAATTTTTGTGTGCAAAATTTTAAAAAAGTGCATTTGCACAGGGTTTTGCACAAAAAACCCTGTATCAAACCCTGATGACTCATCCAGATGGATCGTCTAAATATTATTCAGACTTGTCTAGATCTGTTTCTGTCGAGATCTGTTTCTCATTAATATCATATTAATTTTTTTATTTGAATGAGTCATTCAGATAAGTCACAGGAGACGGAAGTAATTGCATTGAGTGAATGATTCTCTTCCAAATAAATCATCCAGACTATCAACATATTCAAGATAATTCACCAAGATGGATGAATCATCTTGTTTAGTAAAAAATATCTACTATCCCTTAATGTGATATGACACAGTTTATTATCATATTATCAAGGTTAATAGTCAGTATCGTAGAAAACACACACACACACACACACACATATATATATATATATATATATATATATATATATACACATATATATATATATATATATATATATATATATATATATATATATATATATATACAATTCACTTAATTATAAATTTCTCTACCTTTTGCCCCCAACATGTTTCATTATAAGCCTCGTTCCAAATATTAGCGCAATGATGACATTCCAAACCAATAAGTAGTAGCTACGTGTAACTCATGTACTGTTGGAAGTTGAAAGCCACTGCGACAATGTTTCAAAAAAATGTTAATGAGCTTCATTCTTGTATTTTATAACCATCACCATCATCAATGGATGTATTTTACAACAAATGTCTGCTATCCTATAAATATCACCATTATCAATGGAGCACTTGTTTTCCTTCATGAGTTCTAAACATTCATTATAACCTTTACGATCAACCTATTTAAAAATAAGACTTTGAGCATTAGAAATTGAGTCAATATAATTGAGCCACGGCTGTGACTGAAACCAAAATTTGAAGTACAAGAAATGTGCCAGCACAAATAAAGTAAACAAAACTTCTTTGAAACAAAACAAAACATAAACAAAACATCTTGAAAATAAGATTTTGAGCATTAAAATTGACTTAATATAATTGAGCCACGGCTGTGACTGAATCCAAAAATACAAGAAATGTGCTAGCACAAATAAAATAAAGTTAATTAAGGAGAAAAGGCACATTTATAAGTGAATTATAACTAATTATGAAAAATAAGTGAAAAATAAGGAATGTTAGAATCCAAATAAAACTACTTTGAGCATAACAAATTGAGCAAATATTCAACAAAGGTTGTTTATAAAACCAAAATCTAAAACATGCGAGACACGTACCAGTACCAATAACAAAAAGACAGGTATTTAAGTTGAAAAAAGACACAGTTATAACTAAAGTAGAACTGAATATATATAACATGTTGCATATAAAATAAAAGATGTCACAATACAAAGAAAACTAAGTCTAATGCAATCACGCTCATGTTTTGTTTTTCTAAGTCATTTAACTTCAAAAATTTATAAATGTCTTTTTCCAGTTGTTTTAATTTTTTTGTTTCTTCAGGATAGGTATTTTCTAATTCTTTTTTCTTCGCTTCCATTTTTCTGCACCACAACAAGAAATATATTAAAACAATCAAGAACATTTATTTAAACAAGAAATAAATTAAACAGCATACAAAACTGATGTAATATAAAATAAGGTATATGAAAACCATTTGAATATGAGGTATATATGAGACACAATAAGAATTATATTAAAACAATCAAGCAGTAACATTAGGATCATAAGCAAAGTCGGAATCAGTTTCTTCATCAGGTTCCGAGTCAGATTCTGAAGAAATTACTGGAGGTGTTGGTGGAGGGGTCAATCAAGGAGGTGATTGTGATATGTTCGGAGCTGGTAACTGGGCTTGTATGTCACGAAAAAATTCTTCTTGATTTTCAACGTCTAGGATCACTTTTCGACACAATGGACATCTATAAACAAACGATTCAAAACTATAGGTATAGTTTCATATACAACCTATAACTATTCTTTTTGGTTATTGTATTTAGTTTTAATCAGTCATTTTTTGTAATGTCTACAAACCCAAGTAACTTAAAAAATATGATTGATAATATATTTAGCGTAGAATGTATTTTTTGCGTAAAATATGTTATTAAAACATAATCCTATTCTGTTTTCGCTTGGAATATATAATAAAACTAAAATATTAACAGAGTCCGTTTTGACATAAAATATATTATAAAATATAAACCTACTCTGTTTTCATCCAGATGAATCATCTAAATATTATTCAGACTTGTCTGCATCTGTTTCACATTAATATCATATTAATTATTATTGGATTGAGTCATTCAGATAAGTCACAGGAGACGGAATTAATTGCATTGAGTGAATGATTCTCTTCCAAATGAATCATCCAGACAATATCAACATATTCAAGATAATTAACCAAGATGGATGAATCATCTTGTTTAGTAAAAAATATCTACTATCCCTTAATGTGATATGACACAGTTTATTATCATATTATCAAGTTTAATAGTCAGTATCGTAGAAAATATGTCTGTATACACAATTTACTTTGGGAAAGACAGTCGCAAATCTGAGTTCGTTCTGGAATATTTTACCTACAAGTATACCATACATTTGATCCTCATAATCCTCAAGGTTAGTAGATGTTTCGTTTTTGCTAGACAGTGTAAACCAGATATCAAATTGCATACGAAACCCTTAGATCGAGGTTGAGTAAAGGATATCATACTAACTTTTTATATATTTCTCTACCCTTTTGCCCCCAACATGTTTCATACCTAACATTATAAGCCTCGTTCCAAATATTACCGCAATGATGACATATTCCAAACCAATATAGTATTAGCTACGTGTAAGTACTTATGTACTGTTGGAAGTTAAAACCCACTACGACAATGATTCAAAAAATGATAATCTAGGGAGCTTTATTCTTGTATTTTACTACAAATGTCTTCTATCCTATAGATATCACCTTTATCAATGGAGCACTTGTTTTCCTTAATGAGTTCTAAACATTCACCATAACCTTTACGATCAACCCATTTTGAAAATAAGATTTTGAGCATTAAAAATTTATTTAATATAATTGAGCCACGGCTGTGACTGAAACCAAAATTTGAAATATACAAGAATTAATGTGCTAGCACAAATAAAATAAAGCTAAGTAAGGAGAAATAGGCACACTTATAAGTGAATTATACCTAATTGTGAAGCATAAATGAAAAATAAGGAATGTTAGAATGCAAATAAAACTACTTTGAGCAAGAAAAATTGAGCAAATATATTTGAACCAAAGCTGTTACCAAAATAGAAAATAAACAACACACGTAGCAAAAGTACAAATAACAACGAGACAGCTATATTTAATTAAAAAAGGACACATTACTAGGTGATTTATATATCCATGTGCAAAATACCCATAAAAAAGACATGTTATAATGAATAATTCTACTTTGAGCATAACAAATTGAGCATTTATTCAACAAAGGTCGTTTATAAAACCAAAATCTAAAGCATGCGAGACACGTACCAGTACCAATGACAAAAAGACAGGTATTTAAGTTGAAGAAAGACACATTTATAACTAAAGTAGAACTGAATATATAACATGTTGCATATAAAATAAAATATGTCACAATACAAAGAAAACTAAGTCTAATGCAATCATTACTCATGTTTTGTTTTTTCTAAGTCATTTAACTTCAAAAATTTATAAATGTCTTCCCAGTTGTTTTAATTTTTTTGTTTCTTCAGGATAGGTATTTTCTAATTTTTTTTGTTTCTTCAGGATAGGTATTTTCTAATTCTTTTTTCTTCGCTTCCATTTTTCTGCACCGTTTTTTCTCTGTTCTAAAAAACAACATAATTATTGCTACAACTGACTGCTGTGTACGGTACGAAGTGATTTCTACTAAAAGAAACAATTTTTATTGAAATTGTATGCTTATCACTATCCTAACTTACACATTAACCTAGTTTTGCGGTGAATATCAGCAATTCTAAACTTATAATCAAATTTTATTGTACATTTAAATGATAGCTATTGTTTTTTATTGAAAACAACACAGCATAGATTCAAAGCATCATAGAACAGCATACAAAACATCTAATATAAAATGAGGCATATGAAAAGCATGTGAATATGAGGCATATATGAGACACAACAAGAAATATATTAATACAGTCAACGCGATTTGGATTGTTCGGATTAAGTTCATTTATGATCATACAGGCAGCCATCTCTTTACCGTGGACAGGTAACAAGAGTTAATAAACGGTTGAATAGCAATAAATTAAACAGTAAAAGCGCCATCTGAAACAGCAGAAGTAAAAAAACGAAAATTCAATTCAACCAAATTCCAAAAAACCAAAAATCTCTGCAAATTAAAAAACTAAAACTGTACCTCATTTACGGCAAAAAATCTAAAAAATCTAGGTACCTTACTACCACTGCCGAGCGCGTAAAGCTGTCTAGCCTGCTTGCTGCCTGGCACAGCACAAGACGACCCTCGGTTACAGCCTGCTGGGTGGCACACTAGTCAAAGTGAAATGAAGGCAAAACAGCTCAGTGACCAGAGCATAGCTGTAGCAGCTGCAAGTCAATAATATCATGTCTGCTGCTTAGCAACGTGCCAGAGCGAGTATGAGACAACAAAAATGTTTTCAAAGTGATGAATGAAAGTATGCAAAACATATTTACGTTAATAAATTTTGTAATTTTTTTGTAATACCAAATTAATAGTCAGGACAAGCCCCCCCTAAAATTTCGACAATTCCGGGACAAGCCTCCCCAGACTGAGACCCCATGTACATGTATGACACTGACCAATCAAAACAAAGGCCTTAAACGCAAACAAGGCCTGTCTTGACGTTGTCAAAATTGACCTTTGTATACTGTATAGTGAACACGCAATATGCCCCCTGTGCTTGCAGAGTAAAGCGTTGTCTTTGCAATTAAAGTGCAATATATAATTCTTTTTTCTACTGTAACAAATTATTTCATTTTTTGTAATTTTACACTGTTGTATATAGACTGAACTCGGGACATGGATTTAAGCACTCGGCCGGTGTACAATGGTTCTACCAAAACACCAATGGCAGTCTAAACTAAAGAAAAACTAAGCAAAAACACTGAGAGTGAACCAGAAATTGATTCGCATGTTAATTTATTCTTCGTCTTATTCTACCTGCAAGAAAATTTGTCAAGTGTTTTCCAGTTTTGCAGTATATAATAATGTAGCGGGCCACATCTGATTGGCTAGTCCTGAACTCCAAATGTCAATCGTCTGTGTAAACAGAAAGTTGGACCGGCTCTAACCAAAGCGCTTGGTTAGAGAACGTTTCTTCCTAGCTCTAATCGGACTACCTGCTCTAACCGTAACATATATATATATATATATATATATATATATATATATATATATATATATATATATATATATATATATATATATATATATATATATATATATATATATATATATATATATATATATATATATTTTTTTATGGGACACAACAAGAAATAAATTAAACAGCATGCAAAACTGATGTAATATAAAATAAGGTATAAACCATGTGAACTTTTCGACACAATGGACATCTATAAACAAACGATTCAAAACTATAGGTATAGTTTCATACAACTTATACCTATTCTTTTTGGTTAGTGTATTTAGTTTTAATCAGTCATTTTTTGTAATGTCTACAAACCCAAGTAACTTAAAAATCTGAATCATCTAAATATTATTCAGACTTGTCTACATCTGTTTCTCATTAATATCATATTAATTATTTATTGGATTGAGTCATTCAGATAAGTCACAGGAGACGGAATTAATTGCATTGAGTGAATGATTCTCTTCCAAGTGAATCATCCAGACAATATCAACATATTCAAGATAATTCACCAAGATGGATGAATCATCTTGTTTGAGTTCGTTCTGGAATATTTCAACTACAAGTATACCACATATCATACATGTAACGGGGTCAAAATTTTGGGGGGCCTCCCCGGCCAAATTTTGGGTACCCTCCTCCCCAGAGAGACCAAAAATACCCTAAATTTTGCAAAATGTTCTAAAAATTTCGCCAAACACTGCCATTTTTTCTAAATTTTGCCCAAATTTTGGGGACCCTCCCCCCCGGGTCCTCGATTTTGGGGGGGGTTCCCCCCATCCCCCCCTCATACATGTGTGCGACATATTTCATCCTCATAATCCTCAAAGTTAGTAGGTGTTTCTTTTTTACTAGACACTGTAAACCAGGTATCAAATTGCATACGAAACCCTTCGAGCGTGGGTTGAGGAAAGGATATCATACTAACTTTTTCACAATTTAATTTCCAGAAATTATACATTTCTCTACCCTTTTGCCCCCAACATGTTTCAAACCTAACATTATAAGCCTCGTTCCAAATATTAGCGCAATGTTCTCAACTCCATCACTAGTCAGTGATCCAATCATTCGTTGTGAAGAACATGTCCACAGCTGACAGGATGTGTATTTCTTGCCTCTTGACAAATTACGCAAATTTCTACTGGCTCCAAATCAGCATGATCAATTTAGTGTTGTTATAGCTTTCATACGTAGTCGCGTTGTTTGACATCAGCCTTTGTTTTTTGCTGTGTGTGATTCCAGGGCTAGTTGATGGTTCGTTTTCATCTATATCTTCTTCCTCTGCTGTGGTCATTGATAGCCCGTTCTCATTGCTTACTGTTTGTTCCAGATACTCCACTGACATTTCTGTCCGTGCAGCTGTGGCATATATTTGATGGATTTGTTCTTCATAATCTTCCATTTTCCGCTTCATATGCTGAACTTCAGTATGTTTTATTGACCACAATTTCCGCTAGCATTTTTTCACGAAATCATGGTCTAATTGTTCCTGTGGGGTTGATGCTGTGGCTGTTGTTGTTGTAGTGGACGCTGTTGGCCAAGTTTCGGCTCAAGAGTAAACTCTCTAAGCTCTTCATCTGACTCTTGTCAGGTCATGGCCTGTTGTTGCCACATCATCATCATCATCATCATCATCATCTTCGATTGTACGATGATTTGGACATTGGAAGTATTGTTGGGTGGGCTGCCCAACTCGATCAGTGACAAACCAAAAAAGATCATCGATTTTATTGGAGACATTCTGAAACAATAAAAGACAAGTAAAGTGAAAGAAAAAATGTATAAATGAAAAATGTATTTTACCGATTCAAGTAGTAAATCAAAGGATATTTGGTATTTATATTAAAAATATGTCTTGCTGACATCTGGTTTTGCTCATTTTAAATACCACACTTGCGACAGCTATTTATAGTTCAATTGGAAAACAAAGTGTAACTGTGGCAGTCTCAAAACCGAATCCACAAAATATATCAAATACCATCATCAAATATTGTAACAGGTGCTTACAAGCCTCCTTCGAAAACTTGTTAAAAATAAAAGAGTCTGTCTGTTTCTTTTTGTTAATAGAATAATTATTAATTAATTAATAAATAATCAAAAATAATAATAAAACACACGTTAAAGATGGGCTCCTGGCGTTCGAAAAATTGGCTTAGAAGCGGCATGCCTTTTGAGGGGTTGATCGCTAAAAATGGAGCTAAAAACCACACGTTAAAAATAGGCTCCCGGCTTAGATGCGGCAGCTTACCACTACTCTTGTTCTTGTCCCGACGTTTTGACTGCTCTGGTACCTAGTCAGACAATTACCGAAAAAATAGTGATTTTGAAAACGTTTGCCAGAATTTACGTGAAAATGGCATAAAATAATTTGGCAGAAGTGTGTATTAAGAGCTCATATACGTGTTCAACTGTTTTTAATGTTTTAACCAAGAATCAGCATGCAGTTTGGCAGTAGTTCTTTATTGTCTGCTGTTGCCACAGCTTGTAAGCACTTTTAGAGCCACGGCAGCAGCGTTGCTAACTTAGGAAAGGTCTGACACCAAACCCTTTATTTTCTAGCAACACTTATCCTGCTTTTAAATTAACTTTTAAATTTATATGTGAACTTAACTTTTAAATTAATTGTTTGGTTTGGTTTGTTTAGGGTTGCGTTGTCAAGATGATGTCTTCAATCAAGGAAAATCTTAACTGGGTTGCCGGAGTAGCCCTTGGTGTTTTGATTGTGGAGGTACGTGTAGTTTTATGGTAAATAGGACCTACGAGACTTAGGGGCTGTGGTGTAGTGGTTAGCACTCTTGTCGCCGGTGCGAGCGGCCCAGATTCGTTGGCCTTCTCATGGTTTCAGCATAATATGTTGGGAGCTTACATGTAACGGGGTCAAAATTTTGGGTGGCTTTCTGGCCAAATTTTGGGGACGCTCCCTCCCTAAACGACTAAAAATGCACTAATGGGGGGGGGGTTCCCCAATCCCTCGCCGCTCATACAATGGCCTGTATTCACATACTAACACAAACTTAATGTTTACACTTCAGTGTTAGCGCTTATAAGCGCTAAGTGTTATTCACATATTTAAACTTTGGTAAGCGTTAGCGCTAAGCGCTAACACTTAGCCAACGCTTAGCGTTAGTGTGTGAATAGCACTTAGTTTGTGAATTCCGGCTATTATGTATGATTTGGAGGAGGCTGTTCCTTGGAGTTGACCTCTGTTGATTTAATAGTGTCTGCAAAATCTGCTCAAAACATATTGTGTGTTCGCATCAAATATTTCAGTATTGCATTTCGCCTACTGGCAGGCAAAAGGTCCCAAGTCATGTATTTTGTCAAAATTCACTTTTTTGCACGAATGGAAAATGCAAACTGTAAAGTTGCCTTGGCCGAAAGTTCCAAGTCTATATCACCTAAATTCGCGCTGTTATAACGAGATGTCACTAAGTCCCATCTTGTACTAACATAAAAATTGAGAAGACAGTAAGTCCTAAGTCACTTGAGACATTCTGCCATAACATCTTTCAACTGCAGTAATTTTAATAGGGTTCGTAATATGTGCACGTGGAAAAAGATACCAAGTCATGTTATCGAAAGCATTGTGTTCAGTAGAAGGGGCAGCTGCCGCAGTTTTGTGCAGAACTGCGAATAAATTAATACTTTAATGCTGCCAAAACTTACTGATGAACAAGTACGTCTTACCATAAGAGAATTTCTCAGTGTGAGGCTCTCCTTTAGCATAAAGTCCTTTTTTCCTGCCGCCGCCTCTGCGGCGGCAGGTCTTTATACTGCTTTTTGGCATAAGCTGGCCACGAAGCAGTTTGTATGATTTGCGTGTTCAAATTTTTGTTTGTCGGGGGCTTATTTTTTAAAGTTGCTTACAATTGGATGAAAACTGCAGTACAATTTTTTTAATTGTAATAAGTTTAAGTTGTATAAGTTATGTTATTGCTGTAAGTGCAATTTTTATTTTTAGTAATCTATGAGGTAGGATTTTGAAGTTTTAAGCTATGATGCCCCCTTGGCCATAATTTCGATGTGGTGTGATGAAATTTTCATGTAGTTGGTCCCCATTAAAGGCTCCTGCAAAGCGTGCTCTCTAAAAGTGAAGTTATAACCGTTCTAAAGTTTTCAGTATTTTAATTTGATTTTTTAAATTTTGCCTGGTGTTTAAGTGCGTATAAGAACTAATTCCGAGTCTCTCCGTCTGCGGTGATCGGAGTTGATTTTTGATTCAAAGTTTAATTTTTGCAAATGTTTTTGTTGTCAAGTCTGTTATTTTATTTTATTTTTTATTGCTTTTAGTTGCTGGGAATGATTTTTGCAATGATGTTGTGCTGCGCTCTTCGTAATCGCCAGTACGTCTAAAAAAGACTGTTTGTCAGGGAGCCTCCACCGTTCCGTTTGGTAACAGAGTATACTGTTAGTGGTATATATTGAACATTTTCATAAACTGGACTAACTGGATTATATTAATAATTAATTAAATAATTGATAGCTGATTAGTAATGCTTTTTTTTGTGGGTCCGTTAGTTATTTTTGTCGTGAAGTTTCAAGCTTTTGACATTTACTGGAAGGGCGTTAATCCAGTTAGTTTATCTATGTTCAGTTGATCAGCGAGCAACGTTTAAGGTGTTTTTTAATCTTTAACCTGGTTAATACTGTTTATATCCGTCAGGGATTTAGTTTATAGGGCAGCCAAAAAAACTGGCAAATAAATAGGCGCAACTATTTTTTTGTTTTTTGGTATTTTATAGCAGTCAACTAAAAAATTGCCAACCCTTGCGGATAAGCTAGGACTAAGTCGTTTTTTAATATTATCTTCTTTAATTTCTAGTCATTGTGGCATATTTTGCTCAGTATTAATATCAACCTCTCATAGCCAATAATATTTTATTTTTCTTTGGCTTTTTCTGTTTAAGCTTGAGTTTTTTCCAAAATATATTTAGTAAGATGCACCTGTTTTGGTTAAGTCTACCAGAACTTTTTTCTAATTGATAACGACTAGTCTGTTAACATACCTTAGTACATAATGGTTTTGTTTTTCGTGGCTACTTAGAACAGAATTGAGATTTTTTGATAGCTTTACAGTGAGTTTTATGCTAGTTTTCTAATGATTATCTAATATATTTTGCTGTTTAAAGGTCGATTTCTGCTTGGCTAGCCACTCTTCCCTCACATACCTCAAGTTTGGTTTTTCGTGAACGTTTTGTAGGCAAGCGTAGACGGAATAAAATAATAAAAATATGGACTATAGACTAAATATAAAAGAAAACAAAACGATCGCCAGTGAAGTCGGCGGTTAGCAGCACGAATTGACCTTGTACTGTAAGAATAGGCTGTTTTGTTTGCTTGCCATAATATTTTAAGCTCACTATGGTCGCTTTAAGGTTAGTAGCTATGTTGTATGAATATATAATATTATTATCACTTTTGCACTAATTGTATGTATTGTGCTGGATCTGGATGTAGGTTGCTGTTAGAGTGTGTGCTAATCGTGCATTGTTGTCTAGTTATTGGGATTAAATTCGTTAATGACTTATTGAGTCGTTTATAAAGAAGAACTATTATAACGAAAATTGATTGGTCAGTTTCATGCATGGGGTTGCAGTCTGGGAGTGGGGCTTATTCCTAAAGAAGAACTATTATAACGAAAATTGATTGGTCAGTTTCATGCATGGGGTTGCAGTCTGGGAGTGGGGCTTATTCCTGAGTTTTCGAATTTTTACGGGGGCTTGTGCCGGCTTTTTGGGGACTAAAAATGGCAAATTGTGCAAAATTTAGATATTTTTGCAATTTTTTCGCTTTTTGCTCATTAAATGCCTTTTTACTACGCTCAAGGCGTATTCATTTTGTCACAATGCCTATGTACTTTTTCGTTTTTTTGTTCACGCAATCATGTTGAACTTTTGTGAGGATTGCACAAACTTTTATTTAGTCTATTTATTTAAAAAGTTAAAATAAATGCCTGTAACATTTTGTTTTTATGATGTCTGAAACTCTGAATATGTAACTTTGACGTCACGTCAATTTTTCGGGTTAGATTCGAATAGCAGATCCGAACTGTACTGATAAAATAACATGTCCAAGGCATACATGTAACAACACTAAAATTTTGGGTACCCCTCCCCCCCCCCTTGGTGGGACCCCCCCTCCCCTGCGTCAGCTCATTTTTGACCCCCCCCTCCAAAAAATTAAGCAATTTTTACCTTTTTTAGACCAAAAAACACCGACTTTCACAACTTTTGGCGAAAATGTTGGTATAAATCGCTTAAATTTCCCCGAAAAAATGCCGATTTTTTTTTTATATTTTGGCCAAAATTTTACTCCCGCCGGGACTCTCCCCCCTCTTTACCCCCTGGCGGGACCCCTTCTTCCCTCCCCCAGGACCGATATTTTTGGGGGGGGTCTTCCCCCCCCCCCCCCATCCCCCCCACTCCAAGGTTAATTAAAACGTAAAAGTAAATGTTACTTGGTCACCATTTTTGGTCAGTTGGAGACGTATCCGATTTTTTTCCGGCTAAGCCTCGATGCCACTTTGTGGCCAAATGATAGCTGCGCATGTTTCGCGTATTTATATTTTTGACTATAAATATCTGAAACACTACGTAAATACGCAGTATTTTACGCAAAAAAACCTTGGTTTGGTACAAGTTGTGTGCAATCCGTCACAATTGTAATTTTTGCATTACTTTTTTGAGAATTTCTTTCCATGCAGCGATGATGTTTTAATAATTTCGTCTCATTTATGTTTTATGTGCGTTTTTTCAAGGAAACTTCTGAGACTTGTGCCCTAACTACAAGTATCTTTTCATAATACCTACAACAAATGGGGGGAAAATATTTTTTTCATTTTTTTACGGAAATACAAGCTTTGGTATTTATCACAGGCTAAAGCTAGAATAAGTAGTGGACTGCATGGTAACTAACTATTATATAGCTATTACGCTTTTGTTATTATCGTTCCTTTGTTATATTACCTCATTATTGTAGTTGTGGTTCATTCCCTGAAGAGATTATATCGAGCTGTAAATGGACTGACCAAGTTTTGAATTCGGTTTCGAAATTTCAGTGTTATTGTGTTACCTAACTGATGAACGATTTTCGTGAAAATGCCTTTAATTTATATCTGAATCACTCATCCTTTTCCAAAACTGTGAGAAATCGTGCTTTTTGATATTTTACTGAGATTAATTCAATTTTTAAATCACTCGTTTTAAAGACTCGTTTTGAATCGGAAAATAAGTATCAACAAACTAAAACTCTAGAGAATTTTATGTGAAAAAATAAAAGTTAACTTCATTCAATTAAATTTTTTTTATTTAACGTCGGAAACTAATTGTAGTGATCTGATTTTTGGTAGAAGCTGTAGTTTGGTGACTCTTAAATCGACCATGCCGTACCTATTTCTGATTTTTTCGACATCACGCATTTTTTATCAGCTTGGCAGATGTCTATGAATGTGCGAAAATGTCTGTAGCAGTTCTTCTGCACTGACTTGAGGACTTTTCCTTACACGTCGATAAAAACGGACAATTAAACTCTGACCCAAAAATGCTGAGAAACCCATTCCGAAAGGCACGAGTTGAAAACGTCAGAAATGGCTGTGAGTCGTCACAAAGATCACGCCACTTGTTTTGTCTCTGAGTTCAGCATTTTCTGGTCAATATGGACGAGGCTTTACGCTTTATTCCACGAAAATAGAACCTGTGTTATTGTGTTATAAAAATCAGATTTATCGTGGCTCATGTTAAAAGCCTTTTATATTACAATCACGTTTACTGATTTTTTGTTGCTTTTACATGTTGTTTGGATATTTATATGCAGATTTGCGGTATTTTATTCAGTTTCGAT
>JASANF010000443.1:0-12821 GCA_030248245.1 Trissonchulus sp. WLG1_4
GGGCCATTTAATCTGATATTATTATTTTTCATGATTTTATCATTTGATTTTTTTTTGATTGGCTGGAACATTTCGTAATTTCGCCGGTTGAATGGACTCTTATAAATATTATAATACTATTATAAATAAGCTATTATAAAATCAACCCTTAACGTAAATACAACAGTAGTAAAAAATACCGTACCAAAAAAAGATGTACTTACTTGACGTTGCATACTCACAAATTGTAAAATCCAAAAATCGTAATAAAAACGACAACACTAAAATCGCCAAACCACAAAAGGCAAACAGATAGAATACCTAATTTGAATAACGATCCAGCGTTAAGGCGGACACCATATAACAAGAGCTTAGCTCAAGCTGTCTGTACTTATATACGCACCAACAGGGGCTTCTATTCGAGGACGTTTTGATTAGAACCCCTAAATTTGATGTCGCTCTAAAAAATTACTACTTTTTTTCGCATACGCATCTTTTTGAGCTTCGACATTGTTTTGACAAATATTCAACCCATAATATATTCAAATTCAATCTTCCAGCTTCAATAGATTTATTCTTTTCAAAAAAATTGTCACATTTGGCCCAGTAGTTTTCTCGAAATTGCTGGAGGACAAAACAACAAGGACAAGTATAAACCTGGTTTAATATAAACAAAATGGGTACAAAACCGCTGTGATTCTTGCCTCTTTGGCGAGATTTGTATTGACTCATTCACAAGATTTAGACGGACGATAAAGAAAACAAAAGAAGTCACTTAAGGTAGGTAGGCAACAAAACGCATGTTCGGCGCTCAGCTCATGCAATAAATAGCAATACCACTTTAATTGTACATCAAAGAGACATCAAAAAACCTATTTACAATACAATTCAGCACGTCAATGTGAATGTGTCAAATTTTGTGACCATGTCGAATTTCCTATTCATACTAACTTTGTTTTTGACCTAGTTCATCGAAACTTCAAGCGATTTTGACGATTTTGGTATCGATAGAAAAATCTTTTAAAAATCTAGACGTGATTAATATTTTTATTTCTGTTTTTGATTTTGCAAAAATCGATTTTTCAAAAATCAGTTGTGTTTGAGCGACTGCAAAAAGTGCTGCGAGGCAAAATTTGAAAACCGAAAAACTTTCACGTCTGCGTTTATATTCTATCTTTCATTTTGCAAATTTTCAACTCGATCGCAATCGGCAGCTGGGACCCATTTCCAAAAAAAGCAGTCGATTTCGCTACGAAAAAATGTCAGGTTTGCCCACACGTTTCACTTTTTCAAAAATTAGACGTTTCCTAGGACTGCATGTTTCCGTTGAAAAAGTTACCAAAAGCCATACTAAATTTTTTAAGAAATTGAATAAAAAATTTGACATTTTCAAAGATTTAAAAGCTTTTTAGGTTTTTCATTTGCTATTTTCATGGCTAATTAACTCAGCAAAGTTTTGACGTATTTGTATGTTTAATACAGCAATTCAAAGCTAAGAAACCGCATATTTCAGTGATAAAAGTAATCATTTTATATTGAAACAAAAACTTTTATGCTACAGCTACAAAAATGTCCAAAAAATTCAAAATTTTTTTATCACAACATGCACATCAAATGAAAGCCCTTTTGATTCTGAACAAGTTTTCTTCAAGACATTACGGTCAGAAATGTCGCTGAAAAAAATTAAACGCCAAAGTCGGTTCCCCTGAGCGCCACCTTAAGGTGGCGCTCCTGAAATGTGACTTTTCAAAAAACGGCAGTTTGGGGCCAATTTTAGATACACAATGGCAAGCTGGTGTAAAAGTATGCCTAAATACAAAAAATAAAGTTGATTGATACAAATTAGCATTCACTGTAGACTAAACCTGAGTGGAAATTCGGCTTGCGATTTCTCTTCGCGAATAAGCAGCTGTTGCACAACGCCACAATCGCCTCAACGTGATCGAGCGCTCGCAAAAAGTCATTTTTGATGAATATGATTGATATATCGAAAAACACTAAAATCGCGATTTTTGAAAAACATAAATTTGGCCAAATTTTTCAGATACTATCGATTTGCCAAAAATCAAATTTTGCGACCGCTTGAAGATGCCAAGGTGCATTTATGTGCCAAATTTTTTGAAATCGCAAGCCGAAAATTTGCGTTTGTATTCACACGCACTATACTTCTGTTTCATGCAGAAAGTATTGCGTTAGTTCACAAAAAAATTATACCACACTCAATAAAACACCAAAAAATTTTAATTACGTTTCAGTAAAACACAACTGCTAGTTTTTTCAGCCTTTCAAATTCATGCATACGTGTAAATGCACTGGCTTGTAAATTCATTTCCGTGAAAATCCATTTTTCTTGACCAAATTTGCTCAAAAATGTTCAAGAAATTTTTTATGTGATATGTAATCAAATTGAAGAAAATTCACTTCTGATCAACTTTTGTTCTTACGATGCATGTTTATTTTTGCGCGTTTTCAAAATAATGGCCAAAACCCACATTTCAGGAGTGCCACTTTAAAATATATGACGCAAGCCTGAACTACAAGCCGAGTCACACAAAAGAGTGAAAATTTAGATTTTATTTTTGACCTTTTTGTAAAATCTGAAGCGGCACAAACTTTAATTTTTATGGCACAAATGTGTCCACACATAGTAGTTTTTATCTTGTAGAAAAGATAAACCTCTAGTGCATGTGGGGCTGCCACCATTGAAAAGCGTTAAGTTGACAGCCCCACATTTCAAAATTGATTAACTTTTTACAAGTTGCATGATTCGAGCTATTTTTTGCGGCACAAACCGGCACAAACTCCAGGCTAGTTTGTGCCACCAAAGGCGGAGTTTGTGCCGCAAGTGGGGCAGTCAACTTAACACACCTTTTTGTATGTTTGTGATGTGCCAGACAGGAAGGAAAGCTACGTTAGGCTTAGTGCTTAGGCTGAGGCTTAGTGCTTAGGCTGAGGCTTAGTGCTTAGGCTGAGGCTTAGTAGGTGGGTCAAAAAAGGCTTAGTCTTAGTTGTTTGCATCAAATAAAAGGACACTTGATATTGCTACTTTGAAATCATAAATAAAGCTGCACTTTTAAACCGAAATTGACTGTCAGTGCCAGCTTGCTGCTGAGCATCAATGACGTTTTTAAATCGTATTTATGGTATTCGCTTTTCGTTTTCGCTTTCATTAAAAATCGCTAATTATGCCTAATGATGTTTTTTTAAATGAAAAGGTAATTAATTTATTGTCTACGCGAAAAAAACTAAAACTTGATATGCAAGCTCAATTTGACTATGTATATTTCGCCTCTTTTCAGTTGGCAAAATTACGATTTTTAGTATAAATGAGCTAAATATGTTGCTAACAAAGCTGTATTAAATATATTATTATATTTTACTTTATGACGATCAAACTTCAGGCTGATATTACGACTGTATTTGTCATAATTTTCGACGATTAGCCCTAATATGTCGAAAACCGATGATTTTCGACAAAAAATTGAATTTTTTTCGAAAAGGTATAAATCAACGTTTTTTCGCTTGGAAAGTGAACTCAGCGCATGTGGAAACCTATAAAAACGTGTTTTCACGGTGAAAAAATGTCAGTTTGAATTTCTCCCCCACCCGCCTCTGTTGCACCGGTTAATTCTGGTTCTGTTTTGAGAGTTTAAATTTAATAAAATAAAACTTTTTCAGTGAAAGATAGGTAATTGTTCTTTATATATTCTAAAAATATGTTTCAAGGAAAATAATTTTGTTAAGTTTCAGCAAAATTGATGCAACATTCAGTTAGCAGTGAAGTCGCAAAGTCGGAAAAATGATGTTTTGAAAACCTATCCACATTCGATAATTTCGTCACAATTATAAAACTTTTTGTTTAGATTGTTTTCACAGACTAAAAGCACAATTGCTCTAGTTTATGCACATAAAATTTAGTGCAAATTGCTTGAGTGGTTGCGGAGTAATACCTGTTTGAACTGTGAAACTGTGCGTAAACTGTGAAGTAATCACAGCAATAATGATAAATTTTGAAAAATCTAGACGCTTATTTTAAAATCAAAAGAAAAACGTACCTTCGATTTTTTTATCTGTGGCAAAAAATTGTGCATCGACACATTATGTGTACTTCACAAGTTAGCAGCCAAAAATTAGCAGAAACGATGAAGTACATTTTACACAGCAGCTGTCCCAAATTTGTCCTTGTCCCTGTCCCTATATTCTTAAGGACAAGTATGAACCGGGCTTTAGCATTCACTGTAGACCAAACGTGAGTGGAATTTCGGCTTGCGATTTCTCTTCACAGCAAGAAAGCTGTTACACAACCAATAGCCCATTTTGTTTGCCATAGCGTGTGATCGAGGGGTCGCAAAATCTCATTTTTGATGAATATGATTGATAGATTGAAAAACACTAAAATAGCGATTTTCGAAAAACGTAAATTTAACTAAATTTCTTAAATACTATCGATTTGCTCAATATCAAATTTTGCGACCGCTCGAAGACAGCAAGGTGCATTTACGTGCCAAATTTTAGCTTTCCCTGTTGAGTCAATTTTTTAAAATCGCAAGCCGAAAATTTCCTTTGTATTCACAAGCACTTTATTTCGGCATCATGCAGAAAATACTGCTTTATTTTCCACAACAACTACACCACACTCAATAAGACACCGAAAATTTTCAAGTATGTTCAAGTAAAACACAGATGTTAGTGTTTTTCAATCTTCAAAAATCATTACATACGTGTAAATGCACTGGCTTATGAACCTTTTTTCGTGAAAATCTATTTTTCTTACGTGCGTGAAGTTGGCAGACACTTTGTCAGTACAAATTCTGAAATATACTTTTCTGATAGCTCAGAATTTGTACTATTTTGTACCACAAGTACCACATTTTGTACTAATTTGTACTACGAGTACAAATTCATGGAAAAGTGTCTGCTAACTTGTAATGTGTGCGATTGGCTCAAATCGTGAAGTTGGCAGATAGTTTTCCGCGAATTTGTACTCCTCGTACAAATTAGTACAAAATGTGGTAATTGTGGTACAAAATAGTACAAATTCTAAGCTATCAGAAAAATCATATTTCAGAATTTGTACTGACAAAGTGTCTGCCAACTTCCAGGGTTGGCAGTCTCGGTCTCGGTCTCGGTCTCGGTCTCGTAAAAAACCCGAGACTAGGCTGGTCTCGGTCTCGGTCTCGGTCTCGGTCTCGGTAGGAAAACCGAGACCTGCCATAGGGTGGTCTCGGTATTTCGGATGAGACTTAAAGTTTTCAAAACTTACTAAAGTTACGAAGATTTTTTTTGATAATGTTGAGTTTCTCGCGACTTCGCAAGTCATACACTCGTACCTCATACACCTAAGGGTCATTTTTTTGTAATTGAATTACAAATTTTTCATAATTCAAAGTATCTCAAAAAATTTTGAAATTGAAACTTGAAAAAAGGTCCCCCAAGGGCTGGTCTCGGTCTCGTAGGTCTCGTTTGCGTGGTCTCGGTAGCCTGGTCTCGGTCTCGGTCTCGGTCTCGGTCTCGGTTGCAAACCCGAGACTTGCCAACCCTGCAACTTCACGCACGTATTTTACTTGCTGTAAAAAGCCCGAAATTTTTCAAAAAAATTTTCATGTGATATGCACATTAAATTGAAGGAAATTCAATCATTAAAAACTTTTGTTCTTACGATGTATGGTTATTTTTGCGCATTTTCAAAATAATGGCCAAAACCCACATTTCAGGACTGAATTCTGAATTGTGTGAAATCACAGGAAAAAAAAATTTTCAAAAAATGACTGAAATGTGACGGAAATCTCAGAAAACCATTTCCTTCATATTTCGGTTTTTTTCCTCTTCATTTCCTCTTTATTTTGAACGATTCTCACTTTCTGCAACATTTCGGACACGTTTCTGCATCATTTCTGTTACTTTTCCTTCAATTTTCTGCAACATTTCCTTCAATTAGTGCAACTTTCCGCCACTTTTCGGCCGCTATTTTTTCCGTAATATTTCCTCCACTTTTTGATTCAATTTCTGCCTTGTTTCTGACATTTTGATCATATTTTTGGTTATTTTTTACTTCATTTTTTAATTTTTTTCTAAATATATTTCTATTTTCGATAATGTCTCTAGTAATTTAGTCTAACTGTTACTAGTACTGGTGGAATAGGTGGCACTCCGGGAATCAGGAAGTAGTTTTATTGATAATAATGATAGTGAAGCAACCGTTTTACTATTCGAAAGTTCGAAACGTTATTATGGCATGAAATAACAGCCGTGGTAAGATTTCAGATAACGTGATAATTATTATATATCACTTTGAAAGTACCTCTGGATTCTAGGAGTGTCACCTATTGTTCCAATACCGTTACCAGTTAGACTATATAAATTACGTAGAAAAATTAGCAAAAATAGATATATGTTTACTGTTTAGGAAAATAGTTGAAGTAACCCATTCAAAAATAACCAAAAATATGATCGAAATATGTCAGAAATAAGGCAGAATTTGAATCGAAAAGTGGATGAAATATTACAGAAAAAATAGCAGCCGAAAAGTGGCGGAAAGTTGCACTAATTGAAGGAAATGTTGCAGAAAATTGAAGGAAAAGTAGCAGAAATGTTGCAGAAATGTGTCCGAAATTTTGCAGAAAGTGAGAATTGTTCAAAATAAAGAGGAAATGAAGAGGAAATAAAACCGAAATAAGAAAGAAATGGTTTTTTGAGATTTCCGTCACATTTCAGTCACTTTTTGAAAATTTTTTTCCTGTGAATTCTGTGAAGTCTGAATTTCGTCCAAAATTGCACGATTCTGGTGCATTTGGCCAATTTTACTAAAGAGCGGCGTCAAAGTCAAAACAAGTGCCATTGGTTTGACTCTAAAACATTGTGAACATTATTCTGACTCCATTTAACTGGTTTAAAACGAAAAACACAAGTTTCTAAACAAAGTTATGAAAACGTCTATCACTGACGGGCGACGGCTCAGATTCATATTTCGGGGGGCATATCTGATATCTGAGAAAAACCCAAAAAGTGAGACAGGGGCCCTTGAAGCAAAAATGCTTGCCGCAAGCAGTGGCGTATTCAGGATTTCGCAAAGGGGGGGCTGCGACCGGGTTGAGGAGGTGCGGAGCAACGTGAGCCACTGTCACCTCCGAAGGGGGTGCGGAGCAACGTGACCCACCAGATTGAGTAGTGCGCCACCGCCGCTGAAAGCGGGGGGGGGGGGGGGGGCTGCGACCCGCAAAGGAGGGGCTCAAACCCTCAAACCGCTAAGGGGAGCTGCAGCCTCCCCCTAAATACGCCACTGGCGGCTGCCCCCAAGGTGCACCACTCAAAAACTAATTGCATTTAACCTAAAAGTTAAGATATAACTTTCACCTTTATGCACATAAATTGGGAATATTGACACTTGGTCGAATTCTAAAATAATTGCCGAATAATCGGGCTTGGTCATTTTGAAATTTTTTTCATTTTGGCCCCCGATATATTGGTTCCTTTTCCAGGAGCTACATGATTACGTATATACATTCTAGGTTATATATAATATATATAGTGGTGCGGGGAAAAAAAACCCTATTTTCAACTTTTCGGGTCGTCCTGTGCTCCACATAAATCGGATCCATTAATGCTCGCGGCTGTTATAACGGCCATCTTTCGCCTAACTGTTGTACTAATAAAATAGATTCTAACGACTCACGTTTCTGAGTAATTAGCCTCGAAACCTCCGGGGAAAAAACCCTATGCGGGGAAAAAAAACCCTAATGCGGGGAAAAAAACCCTATCACTCTTTTCGGTTGTTCTATTAGCAGTGAGTATAAACTCAATTTAATCGTGTTCTACAACTCTTAGGCTGCAGTATGGACTAAAAAAACCGTTTCTCCGACACTTATGTGACTTTGGTGACGTTTCACCAAAAGTTTGGCATTTTTTTGGAATATTTAGGCTTTAGCTGCTGCGTATCACCTAAATCCAAGAATGGTAGACGCGGGCGGTGGTTGGCCACCGTTTCTAACATAATAAGTGCAAAAATCTATTTTTAATGCATTTAAATACTAAAAAATGCATATTTAGGCAGAAGTCTAATAGAACAGCCGAAAAAAGTGGTAGGGTTTTTTTCCCCGCATTAGGGTTTTTTCCCCGCATAGGGTTCTTTTCCCGGAGGTTTCGAGGCTTAATACTCAGAAACGTGAGTAGTTAGAATCCATTTTATTAGCGCAACAGTTAGGCGAAAGATGGCCGTTATAACAGCCGCGAGCATTAATGGATCCGATTTATGTGGAGCGCAGGAGGACCCGAAAAGTTGAAAATAGGGTT
Organism: Trissonchulus sp. WLG1_4; assembly: GCA_030248245.1. Classification (NCBI taxonomy): domain Eukaryota; kingdom Metazoa; phylum Nematoda; class Enoplea; order Enoplida; family Ironidae; genus Trissonchulus; species Trissonchulus sp. WLG1_4. Next base: position 8,269 of record JASANF010000443.1, read on the forward strand.
TTTTCCCCGCACCACTGTATATATACCAATTTAGCTCTATCAAAATATATGTATATATTGTTGTTACATATATACATACTTATACACTTGTTAAACCACCTTCAGTGCCAGGAAGAGGTTATATTTTCATTACTATTATATTCTCACTGATTTTTATTTTATATTGTTCCTTTTATTAATGACGTAATACAATTTTAAATGGTTTCTCAACTTTACAACCTGATTACATTTTTCAAAACCTTTGACTTGCTAATCTTAGAGGTCATTCATGGAAATTTAGACCAAATGTTTTGCCTAAATTGAATGTTAGAGCAAACTTTTTTGCTAATAAAGTAATTTATATCTATTTGGATTGTTATTTCTAGTGAGGTAGTTGAATCTCGTAATCCTAGGCTTTTCGCTAGGCATTTAATTGAAAAAAAACAACTAACTACTATCCACTTTTCTGCTAGAATAACTGTTTTTTGTTGTTATCTCGTTGTAAATTTTAAATTCAAATTATCATAAGATTTATTTGTATCATAGCTGGGTTTATTAGGCCAAGATAAATTGAGTTTTGATTTCCTTTTCTTTTTTATAAAAAATTGGAATTTGAACACATTGTTGTTAGTATTTTTCTTCATTGTCTTGTCAGCTTTGTTTGTCTTTGGTAGAGAAGAAGTTTTAGTTGCTGTCAGTTTTTTTCCCAAGGCTACTGTTGCTCTCTTTCTGTTTTGAAAAACCAAAAGTAGTGTTGAAGCTTTATGTGCGTTTTTTTCTCTTTTGTGTTAACCTATTAGCCATGTTTATGTGTTAGCATATTTTTGTTTTTCCTTATTGATAGTAACTAGTAAGATTATTTTATAACTTTATATAGTGCTCTGGTTGTATCTATATATATTTTGCTTTTGCTGGTCTTGGGTAAATCTTTCTTTCTTTTTTTTTCAGATCTGAAACCATACCAATGCAACGCCCCCAGTTTGTGAGCGCAGCCAAATTGACGACCATCAACCTTTCCCCAGAGAAGAGCGTGAGCTCAGGCCATCAGTTCTCCACTTTGGTACTGAAGCCGGCTAAAGTTGTCTTCCCCTGCACCTCTAGCGCGGTCAGTCTGCTGCCAGTGACCTCTGGGCACTTGCTGTCTGCCGTCCAGTTACGTATTGTGCCGTTGGAGAAAAGCAGCGTGACGCTAGCGACAGCAGTCAGCTGACTGCGGAGATAAAGGCGACCACCAGAAAGCTGGACTGCCGATTGCACCTCGTTCACGGCTTCGGCTGGCAGCGTATCGGCAAAGACGGAATTAACCTCTGGTAACTGATTTGCCCATTACGCCCGTTACCCTGTCTCAAAAAGCCAAACGGTCAGCTCAGAACTGATGATGAAGCCAAACGGAGACGCCCGGGGTTGGCTATGAACAGTCTGATTGGCTGTGGGCTTAGACAAAGTGTTCCCGGAATGTAGAAAGTGAAACATCAAGTAGCGTGGGAATGTCAAAGTCTGCAAGTCAAACTAAGAACCATGATGGTTGGTGCTGGTCGTCCGTGTATTATCAAACCAGGTGACGCGATTTTTGATTTATATATAATTACAATACAACCCTTATGCCATATACGTTCTAACATTCGAAATTACTTTATCTAGATTAACGAAAATGCCAAATATTTTCAGAACTGTTCATCAAGTATGATTTCGAAACAAAAACCCAAATAAAAATTGATAAACAGTCAACAAAAAAATAAAACCTACGCTTTAAAACAAATCGCCTACAATATTTTTACGCCAAAAAAAGCATCTAAACCAAGCTTTTCATGGAGACTAGACAAAATCTCAAATATCCACACAGGAAGGCATTCAAATCCGCTGGCACAATATCCACGGTGATCGTATCCGGCTTAGAGCCCGTTCGACTATCGGCAAACGAGCGACTGGAAAATCCCAACCAGACTCACAACTGGAGCCAAGTGAACGATACGTATAGGAATGATTGAAAGGACTGCGGGCTTCGCCACGTGAATATCCTGAAAACAGGGATTAAATGGATTAAGCTTATCTTAAGAGAGACACAGGGATTGAGTAGATTAAGCTTGCCATTAATGGGCGTTAAATTGAAATAAAAGCACAGTGAAGCTAATCTAAATCTAAGTCTCTTGTTTTGGGCATCATATTTCTACTCAGGCTTAGGCTTAGCCTAACGCACAAAGCTTAGGCTTTTATATATAACCTGTATCAACTGGATTAGAGCAACTAGATTAATTTCCAGTAACTCAATTTAGAATTAACAAAAGTTTATGGAACTTTCTACAACGGCAAAACCGTGACATCTATATACATCTGCTTGCGAAATTTTATGAATGTAAGTCAATTCAATGTTGAGCTATGGAGTTAATCTAGTTAATCTAATGATCCAGTTCATATTACCTGATGATTATATTCATATCAAATTAAATTTCTTACTTCTAAATATTCCTCTGGTCGGGGGCAATTAACTTCTGTCCCATTTACTCAAACATTCGGTGCTTCCGCCCGTCCGCTGTTTCTACTGCTACACTACGCCGACTGAACCAAAACTCCAGCTCTTTGTCCATTGCTCGAATCAGTTTGTGAAGCTAAAAACTTTCAAGTTCACAAAACGAAACTAGATTCGTTTATCTGTATGCCAGTATGTATATTATACCTAAGGCATACAGCAGGGTTTTTTTTGAAAATCCGAACTGCGGATTATTTGCGGACGGCCAAATTTTTTTGCGGACGGATAAAAGTTTCTGCGGACAGTCGAAAATATTATGCATTATATATTTATATATATATATATATATATATATATATATATATATATATATATATATATATATATATATATATATATATATATATATATATATATATATATATATATATATATATATATATATATATATATATATATATATATATATATATATATATATATATATATATATATATATATATATATATATATATATATATATATATATATATATATATATATATATATATATATATATATATATATATATATATATATATATATATATTTTTTTTTTTTTTTTTTTTTTTTTTTTTTTTTTTTTTTTTTTTTTTTTTTATGTATATATATGAGGAATCCTCCTTAGTCTATGCACCACTTTATAAAATTTCGGGGGGATGACTTTTCGATTTTTTGTAATGGGCTATAAAATGCACTTTTTACCAATTTTATCACTCATAAAACGCCTTACAAACGCAAGATTACTAAACCACAAGCTTGCAGGGGTCTGGGGGCGGCAGCCCCCAGAAAAAAATGGTGATTTCATCAAATTTTAGACCGAATTTGTTCAACTCGAGACGTATCAGAATTTTTTTCCGACAAGAAAATTAAGACAATAGATCACATCTGACAGAGTATAGTAAATGCAGCCTAATGTACCGCGTTGACACGCATAGGCGGCTTTCTTGAACGATGAAAACACAGAATTAAATTACAGAGTTGCAGGGGTCTGGTAGGCGACCCCAGGAAAAAAATTCGGGACTTTTTTGATTTTTTACCCCAAATTGGCTCAATTGGAGACGTATCGGAATTGTTGTGTGTTTAGTGTGTTAGACAAGTATATAACTGCCGTAAAATGTACTCAAGTACGATATATACACGTGTAAAGGCTTTGGCGAAAGATTATAATACGGAAGAGTAAACCACAAAGGCTTCTAGGGACCGGACACAAAACACATCATTTTTTAGATGACTTGGTAATTTGGTATGTATATACCAGGCTAATGTTTTATTTAATAGCAACCATTAATTAGAAATTAATTAACAGCATTAATCTTCATAGTACACCGTATATACAAGTCATTTATATACACTGTTGTGTACTTATACATTGTTGTGATGAATTAAAGGGAAGAGACATTGCAAGAAAATTTTTTGAAATTTTAGTGTAAATTTGGTCATTTGGGGACTGCCAGAAAATTTTTCCGGAAGTGACATAAAACCCAAGGGGGATCACAGGGAAAAATTTTCCTTTCGAGCAATTTCGGGATGCGGACGCATTGCGGACGGCTGAAAAAAATTGCGGACGACTCGAAAAAATTGCGGATGTCCGCACTGTGGTCCGCAAAAAAAAACCTTGGCATACAGGTATATAATATGGGACAGTGGCGTACCCAGAAAAAAATTTCGGGGGGGGGAATGACTTTTCGATTTTTTGTAATGGGTTAAAATGCACTTTTAGCAATTTTAACACTCATAAAACGCCTTACAAACGCAAGCTTACTAATCCACACGGTTGCAGGGGTCCGGCAGCCCCCAGAAAAAAATTGGGAAAATTTTTTATTTTTCGGCCAAATTTAGTCAATTGGAGACTTATCAGAACATTTTTCCGGCCGGACTATGAAAACCAAAGGACGCATGGTTGCAGGGGCCTGGGGGCGGCAGCTCCCAGAAAAAAATTTGGGAAAAATTTTGATTTTTAAACCAAATTTAGTCAATTGGAGACGTATCAGAAAATTTTTCCGGCCGGAACATAAAAACCAAAGGGGGGACCCTTGTGTAAAAAATCACTTGGAAAAAATTTCGG
>JASANF010000448.1:0-13723 GCA_030248245.1 Trissonchulus sp. WLG1_4
CGCTTACATAAAAACATATACATATACTGAGTTATTGTAAAATGTATGAGTTGCCGAAACTTCCTACTTTTGATTTCAGAACTCAGTTTACTTTATTGACAAAAATTTTAGTTCAAAACAGATTTTGCAAACAACAGTCCCTATAATAAATTTTTTTTAAAAAATACACCTGTTGGGGTCAAACCCATGCGGTAAGACGTTCCTCTTGAACAATCCTCTTTTTCAATAGCGTTTTTGACCACTCGGCCACGCTGCTTCAAATCCTACGATGTTTATTTGTCACTGCTTCTGGAAAGAAAGATGACTAATATGCGCTCCATAAACATTCAAAATTATAATTATTTTTAGTAATAATAAGCCTACATTAACTAGGCTTTAGCTAACTAAAGAACTAGAGGTTATGCCACATTATGAAGTTTAAAACTGGAAAACAGATAATTGTCTAGAGTCACGTTAATTGCATATGTATTTTGTCAAACATTCAGTGCGCAAAAAATTGTAAAGAACAAAAATCAATCAAAATTACAATTGAAGATCTTTGAAAAAGTGTTATTTACAATTTTTTTCGCTTAAAATTGTGAAAAACGACGTTTTCAAAAAAGAGCAGTCAGCTCCCATACTGACTGTACGTGTTAATCATATGCGCATAACAGCATGTAGCGGCTACTTTTACACTGCTCAGAGTAAGTTTCGAAACAATAGTTCCTTCTCAAGAAGCAACAAAAAGCTGGACGTTAAAATGATTCCCACACTCCTCTCATACACCTCAGACTGCGTTTTCACGGTCGTCAAATCTTTACACTTATCGGCCGGCCAAATGTAGGTACTTCTAGGTTCTTTTCGTTTGCTTAGCCATAAAACCTAAAGTAATCGACGCCATTTATATTTCGGAAATAGTTTATTCACAAAAGAACCACAAGCGACAATATGAAGGAACAGAAAACAACCCTGCAACTGCAATTGTCAGCAAAAAATCTTTAGGTTGATTCATGTCTGTTTCGCCAGCAAAAAACAATGAAAACACGTTAACGGCTACATTGACGGCAGTGTTCAAAACTTTTTAAAAAATAAAGTGAACGAGAGTTTCACACATGCTAATCGCTTACAGCTCAAAAAACAGATCAATAGGTATATATATAAATTGCTTGTGATATCGTTTAAAAAAACAACTTACAGTGATTCTATACCCACCGACCACCAGCTTTCAATACATTTTTTTAAAATCATTGGTGGCGATTGAACCCATATATAATATACAGATACTCTGATTCCCAAACAAACACTTTATCAGTTAAGTTGTAATTATTTTTAGACGGGCAATTTACGAAAATTGTGTGAAAACAGTAGTTTTAGTTATTTACGATAAATCCTGTTTGTAAAAAGTGAATTTGGAAGGTTAAACTTATCAAATGAATGTGATGTACGGAGAAAATTAAGATCTTATCATAACTTCAAAGTTAATCATTTACGTACGTGTCAACTTGAAAGTAAACATCTAACGGGTTGAAATTTTGGGGAGCCTCCCCTCTGATCGACCAAAAATACCTTAAATTTTGTAAAATGGTAACAAAAAAGTGTCATTTTTTTGCTCAATTTTTCCCAAATTTTCGGGAACTTCCCCCTGGCCCCTCGATTTTTTTTATTTTTTTTGTAGTCCCCCCATCGGCATTCAAACATGCATGCTTGAAAACGTAACGTCCAGCCTTATTTATTGTAGTCCGGTAAATTTGCTAGTATCAACATTTTGCTAAACTTACTACACCTATCTAGCATTAGACATACTTTTTTTACAGTTGTTCTTTTGCTCATACATATATATTACGAGTTACGTAAGGTTTCAAGTTGACACGTACGTACATGATGTACTTTGAGGTTAGATAAAAGTTCAATTTTCTTTTTCCACTTACATCACAATTATTTATCAATTACAATTACTAACAGTTTAACCTTCCAAACCAACATTTTCCTCACCGAAATTTTTCAGTACAAAACTAAAACTACGATTTTCACACAATTTTCCTTAACATCTTGTCTAAAAATAATTACAAAACCGCATAAACGTTCACAAAAACGAAAATTAGCTCTTGACTACAAATTGACTGCTTTGTAAACCAACTTTCAAAGTATGTATATAAGTGGCAGTGTGCTAAAAAAGTTTATAATTTTTGTTTAGCTACGCATCCTCAACTTGAAAATGAAATTGCTTTAGTCATTGCAAGGCGCTAACGCGTAACAGCAATCAAAAAAGCATATACGTACTTATATACACTTATATATCCAGTCCCCAGGTATGAATGAAGTCATAAAAAATATGCAATGTAAACTTTACAAAAAGCGTATTCACACAAAGTATATGCATCCAAAATATACTTGTTAGTCACTGTTGTTGAACCCCGCAGTTTATATACCGGAAATGAGATGACTCAAAATATAAATGATGGTATTTTAAGAAAGAATGCACCAAAAGTAAACATTCCGCAAATCGAAGTCAAGGATGCAAAAAAAGTCAAAATTAAAAAGCAAGTAGTTTTTTTTCGCGAAGTATGCATAATAATTCGCTGATAAAAGTTTCGTTTTTGTCTGTTGATATAGGCCGAATTCACAAAAGGTAAAATTTATAGTCTTTGTCCGAAACATTCTTTTCGAATGAAAACGAACATACACGATGATAAAATCTATCCAAATCGAAATTCCAGCGAAGTTCGACTAAGGGCCTATTCCTTTACCGGATTAAACGGACTGGACTTATTTTAGTCCAAGGCTTAGGAATGGAAAATCGGGTTAAACGGACTAAACGAGTTAAAATAAGTCAGCGGCTTAATTCTAGTTTGACCCCATTCCAAAACTACCACTGGACTAAACGGATTTAACACGCACGCTCAACATTAGCGTGCATAGTTAAGTCCGTTTAGTGTCCGATTAAAAAGCAGTGCGCTAAAAGTTAGGTCCGTTTAATCCGGAGGTTTTGGAATGGCATTTTTAAGTTTAAGTTTTAAACCGTTTAGTCCGATTAAAAATTACCCTTTAATACGGTAAAGGAATAGGCCCTAGTTTGGGTGAAGTAACGCACCTTTTGTGAATCCCAGCATAAACGTATGCACTCGGCCAGAAAAAGTAAAAAAAACAACAAAACACCGATAAAAATCTAAAACGTGGTAGGTGTGTAATTTTTTATACTTTCGCATCCAAACCAGAAATATTTTGGTCATTTCATATCATCTTTATTTCACGATTTTTTGCGTCAGTTCGGACAATATAAAACACAAAAAATTAATTTACACTGACAGCACACATGTAGTTGGGGAGACCCAAATTAATAATTTAGTCTCAAGGCACTATCTGAGGTAGAAGTGGTGGGTCTGCAGTGGCAGCAAAAATGAACTAGGGTTCAGCGTGGGCAAAGTTTCAGTCCTCTTCACCATATTGCCGAGTGTATTTTAACAAACGTATGAAATTTTAAAAAATACGCAATTTTTATCTGAATTTTAGCTAAAAAGCTTCAAAATATATACTTCCTGAGTCCTGACTGTAACAACGTCAAAATTGCTGCCGTTTCTAGAGAAGGTCAAAGGTGAATTTTAACTAATCTTAGGGAAAAGGTACACAAAAATTATTGTACTGAAGCTAGACTGACAGAGAAATTGACAGCACAGAAAATGGTCCACGAAGTTTGACTGATATATCTTTATATTATCACATATATTATGATATAATACTAAATTACTATTCACAAAGCATTAAGGGCCCATTCATATTTTCAGTCGTATGTCCGTTCAGCCGGCAAAATAACGAAATAATCAAATTACCAAAAAAGATGAGATATATCACGGCCTAAGCCCGGTTCATACTCGTCCTTATCCTTGTCTCTATCAATGTCCTTAAACAGTTTCAATAAAACAACATGGCCAAATTGATATGAGTTATTTTTTAGTTAATGCAAGAAGTTAGACGAAACGAATAGTCCATGTTGTACAATAGGTGGCACAAAATTGGTCTTGTCCCTATGTTCTTAACTTAAGGACAAGTATGAACCGGGCTTAAGTGGTGAAAATAAAAACCGACACAAGAGTACACAATCACTTCTAGTTTAAAAGTTAAACTCACGTTTATGTACTCTTGATAATACATAGATCACTATAACACAACACAGAATGAGAATAACCGGTGTATACAAAATCAACACATCATTGATATAAATCGATATTACTTGACTTGATATAAAAACATATTAACAAAAGAATAAAAAAGCATATATAAATGCAAAAAGACTTGGGTTCGAAGCATACTTACAGCCGTTTGTCAGTTGAGCAAGGAAAATTAAGTAAAAAAAATAACGTCAACACTCATCTATGTATACGAATTTCGAGGAACTCCCACCCCTTAGCGACCCAATATGATATACTAAACCTCTATATATCACAAAAAATTTCATTTTTTGCCCAAATTTTTGGGACATTTCTCCATGGGATGCTCGATTGTTTGAAAAGGTGCCCCCATAATGCAATTTAAAAGCATTATTCGTGGTCTAATTATTATTCATAGTTTTGCCAAATAACCAGACATACGGCTGTACGCATAAATCGGGGCTAAAAGTCTACTTCCTTAAATATAATTCATTCTGACGAAACCCCACGCCAATTACCTAACGTTTTTTAATAATTTTTTCTTTTGAGTACATAACCTTTCAGGAGTAAAAGAGTTTCATAGCCCATGAGTATTTCTTGTCCATTCAAGAAAATCAATTCATTAATTGTAAACTTTCCACTGGCCTTTTTTTTACAGGCTCCGCGTTCTAGATACATGTATGCTATTAGTCATATAAATACGTACATTGCACCATTCAAAACTGTCCTAACAAGCTGTAACAAAGCTTTACGTACTAGAATTTGTTTCAAATTCGAAACATGTGCGACAATAATACGCATTACGTAAAAAACATACAAAACGGTTTTTAAATCCAGGGATTCAAAAACTGCATAGCAATGAAATATATTTTTTAAAAATAAAGTGGCTTCATTTTATTTTAGTTTCGTCGCAATATACATATACATATATATATACGCAACACTTTGTGTAATAGAAACCCAAAGCAAATCCTATTGTTATGCACGATTTAAGTATGTTGTGCAAAGAAAGCACTTGAAAACTATAGTAACTCGTGAAAACAACAAAGTTTTTTATGATAAAAATTGTATTTCAAAAATAATTGAAATATCTTCGTAGTTTCCCAATCGCAACAAAAACAGCTCAGTTTGACTTGCAAACAAAGAAACTGTCTTTAAAACTACAGTATATATATATATATATATATATATATATATATATATATATATATATACATATATATATATATATATATATATATATATATATAACAAAACACACAATAATACTTCTAATAAAGCAAAACGCAAAAATAACGTAAAGTCATAATATAAAACATAGCTTAGTCCAGAAAGATACAAAAAATTATATTATGAATGCGGTATAACATAAAAAAGCATAGCATATACAGCGAAAAATGGAAACATAAAAACGGAAACTTGGATAGTAAATTAATTTATGACATGACTCATATAAATTAGAGAGAGAGACAATATTATCCGCAATTTATTACCGATATACAGTTGAATAAAAAAACTATTTTTATACTACATAACTTTGATTCGTTTTCAGAAATATATACAGTAGCATTTGGGTAGTATCTCCAAAAAACTAAAACGGTGCGGTTCTAACACTATAGATTTATCAAATCGGTTAATGCGTTGCACATTTAAGGCTCTAAAACAAAACTTTGGGGCCAATTCCCTTACCGGATTAAACGGACTGGAGTTATTTTAGTCCGAGGTTTTGGAATGGCACATCGCGTTAAACAGACTAAAAGAGTTAAAATAAGTCAGCGGCTTAAATTTTGTCTCACCCCATTCCAAAACTACCACTGGACTAAACGGATTTAACATGCACGCTTAACATTAGCGTGCATAGTTAAGTCCGTTTAGTCCAACTAAAAAGCAGCGCGCTAAAAATCCGTTTAATCCAGAGGTTTTGGAACGGCATTTGTCAGCCTAATTTTTAAACCGTTTAGTTCGATTATAATTAACCCTTTAATCCGGTACAGGAATAGGCCCTTGATAATCCAAACTTGCCGCACACAAATGCGCACAATGTTGCGTACTGCGTTGATTTACGCTGTTTGTTGCGTACTGCGTTGATTTAGGCTGTTAAATCATTTCAATTATCAACACACTCACACACACACACACATATATATATATTTTTTTTTTTTTATATATATATATATATATATATATATATATATATATATATATATATATATATATATATATATATTATATATATGTATGTACATATATACACATAATAAACGCAGAGTAGCCAAAAAACGTATATACACAATAGTATAGACTGCAAAAAAACATTAGCACTCACAGAACATGCTTGTGACTGATAAAAAGCGACATTTTTTGGTGTTAAAAAATGGAGAAAACTAAAATTAAGCAAGCTGCGCCAAGGAATTCAGACGGGGTGGGCTGATTGAGTTCAGCTGAGGCAATTAGACATAAGAGGCAGAATTGGCCCGCTGACACAGGCAGATGGAAAAAATGACTCCCAGAATCTAAAAAAAGTAACAAGTAAAAAAAGATAATATTATGAGCATTATATGAGGGCCAATTTCAAAGTTAATTAAACGGATAATACATTAAAATTTGTTTTGCCAATAACTCCTGACAAATTGACTATGGGTCTTAATCAAAATTGGATTTATCGGATTAGATTTAACTTTATTTCGTCAATAACGCAGAGTCAGTTAAACATAATTTACAGAAACTTGACACACACCGAGATAATGTAAGTAAACTAAGCCATGTAGAGCGGAATTTCAGTCGGCTATTTTCAATTTGTGCTGTGTTATTAGCAAAATTAATTTAATCCGTTAAATCCTATTTTGGATAAGGCCCTATTAATTTGTACAAAATAGCCATACTAAAAAACCACCTCCCGCTCCTGCTAACCATTTTGTAAGCCTACGTCAAGATTGCGATAGGTTAAGACGCAAATAAACTATAATCCAATCCAATTAATCTGATTTTAAAATTGGCCTTTAGAATCGATTTATATTAGTCTTATTATTATACTTTTCAACTCAGAATTTGTGACAAGCACACTTGGGTTTCGACCGCTTAACCCTTCAGATTTTCTCAGCTGCTCAGTGCTCATTGACTAAGCCGTGCATGGCGCTCTAAACCGTTTAATACCCTACTATTTTCAGTCTCAGACTCAAGTATTACTCTTGGTGGCCGTGGATTCTCATCAGATAAATATCAAGAGTAGCAAATAATATAATTATCATCATAGACTGAATACTGAAAAAGTTTTTTATGAACACCAAATTTATGTCGATCGTCGAATTTCGTTTATTAATTAAGTAAGTAGTTTCGTTTATTAATTAAGTAACTAATTGAAGTTTAGTTTGAAGCCGGGTCGATACTTGTCCTTAAGGACACGAGGACAAACTTGATAGAGGCTAGCGACAAGGACGAACTGTGGCTAGCTGCTGCGAAAAGGTGACAAAATACCGTGCGTACATTTTTTTGCCCATAGACTGAACTTTACAATAATTTTATCCATGTGTAAAAATTACTGCATTTGGAATTAATGCCGTTTTTTAATATGGCTTACGGACAAGGACATATATATACGGACAAGAATAACTTAGACTGTCCGATTAACATCGGTTTTATTAATATAATCATGAAGACATTAATTATTAATACTCAAAAAGTAATAAAATCACATAATAATATTCTAATATTTAACTGACCTGAAAGACTCCAAAGCCAATGGCCACAGCAATAATGATTGGCATAATTTTATTCAACATTATCACTACTTCGTTTGCACAGCCCTGCAACAAGCATGAACAGTTTCAAACTTTCAAAATTAGTACAAATTTCATACAAATCAATTTTAATTACAATAAATGAAGTAACCACTAAAACTTTACAGGAGGCATCAAAAAAACACAAACTAAAACGAAAAGACATGGTGTTTTCAACTTTTTCCTTTTGTGTATTCCTGTTCATGCAGCCCCCCTTAACTTTTTGACCCTTTTTTAGGATTGCCACAATCAAGGCAGTCATACAAAAAAACCTCAACTATGAAAAAATTTGGATACGCACTATATACGTATCATAACCACTAACTAACCATAGTTCTCAAAAAAACTACTCTGAAAACAGCTTTTACTGGCAGCGACAGGTAAGCTTTCAAAATCAATAGTGAAAAAACAATCCCCTTATATTCGAAAAAAACAATACCAACTTTGTTGTGTCTGTATCGGTCATTGGGTGTGGGCCGCGATTGCTGACACTGGTATCGGTCGACCGGATGATACTCGTTCGTCACAGGATCAAGCTCCTGAAAATAAATAAAAGCTAAACAAATCCAAAAGCTAAATAAAAAATAAATAAATGAAGGCTTCACTAAATAATTGATATTTTTTATATAATTATGGTCACCATACATGGACAAAAAAAGGGAAGTGGTAGTAAGGATCACCTCAACAACCCAGAAGGAAACCCCCAGACTGCGGTGTAAATATATCTCCGTATATATATATATATATATATATATATATATATATATATATATATATATATATATATATATATATTATATATATATAAAAACACACACACACACATAAATATATATATATGCGCAATTTAATATGCTTGCTTATAATTATTAGTAGAGTTTACTCTGAACGACTGGACTCCCGGAGACTGGAGTTCGATGCATGCACGTCTGTCTGTGTCCTTACAAAACCGTCCACATGCCTCTTAGAGTCTTAGTACAGCAAAACTTCAACAACAAAAAAACTTTGGCTACAAACAAACGGAATGGACAAGTCAGAACCGGGCTTTAGTAAGAGACTCAAAAATAGTCCGGTGCGAAAAAATTACCTGAACGCAACACGTTTCAGGCACCGAATCGGAGGACCCTATTTTTTCCTCTTCCGTATGCCAGTTCGAATCCAGCCAATCGTCCGGACCCTCAGAACCACAGCATTTACGCTAAATTAAACAAAAAATAATTAAAAAATAAAAAACAGGTTATGAAAAAGTGTTGTATTAAACAGGGTCTGTCTGGGAAGAGCCTGTTGCCGATTTTCCGAAATTTTTAGATAGGCTTGTCACAGACTGGGCGTTGGAGGATTTAAAACATATGAAAACGCTAAAAAACTATTTTTTAGTAGAAATGTCAAATTGTTTGCAAAATTTTCATGCTCTCTCTGTTTTTCAACATTTTGCTCATATTCTGGCACGATTTAAAGTCACATGGTGTAAACAACATACATGTGTGAGGGGGCGAGATGAGGGGGACCGGGGCCGGGGGGAGGGTCCCCAAAATGCGGCCAAAATTTAGTAAAAATGGCACTTTTTTGGGAATATTTTACAAAATTTCGCAAAATTTGGGGTATTTTTGGTCGATCAGGGGGGGAGGGCCCCCAAAATTTGGCCGGAGAGGGCCCCCCAAAATTTTGATCCCGTTTTATGTACGGTAAACAATGAGAGAAAGACACATTTTCTAAGCAGCAAAAAGGGTAGGGTTCTGTTTACCGTCAAACTTGAGGGAAGCTTATGAACTAGCAATAAAACTGAAAACCAAACTTGAAACTAACGTCAAACTGCAAAGTGTCAATGATATGTGTGATGTCTTCGCTGCTGGAAAGCTTGTAGTCAACCTTCACATATACTTTCAGATTCTTTTCCACCAACTCCGGAATCTGAAATACAAAAATATATATTTTGTTGATGGGATAGTTTTTTGTGATAGTGAAAAACAAATTTTAACTATTGTATTAAGGCATATTATATATATGTAGGCAATTTCAAAAAAATATTTATTTCCCTTATAACCAGGCATGAGAAAACCTTCAGAATTAGAATTCGACAGCCTAGGTGGAAAACCTTCTATGTGACGTTTTTAACTTTCGAGAAAAAGCGGAGAAACTGCCTAGACGAACCTATGCAAGAAAAGCATACGTCTGCAGTAGAAATAGCATGACGACAACACTGTCTAAAAAAATACTGCAAAATTCAGAGCTCTCAGTCTAGTAATAAGCCAGTTTCATGTCACTTAGGACTTTTTCCATCACTACTCGATTTCAGATCGGATTTTTTCACATAATGTGCGCAAAGGTATATACCACGTATTATATACCTATCTAATTCCTATGTACGTCCATGATTGCACCTTTTCAACCTAAGGCGTCGAACTTAGGCTATTTTCGTTCGCATAAGACTGTGATGACTGTTGAAATGAAAACGGTGTAAATCGTAAAACTGTTAACTGTTAACGTTAAAACGTAAAACTGTTAACTCCGCTATACCGGTCCCAAGCCCGGGGGCCCTGTCAGCACCAGCCAACAGGGAAAGGAGGAGGGTTCGGTAGTGGCGCAACCTTTAAAAACGAAGTCGCTGAACAATCCTACCATGATCAGACACAACCACAGAACACACACCAGGACTACCGCGTCCGGGGGAACCGACGAAGCTTTAATATCGCCCAAAGAAGTTTGTAATTTTGGTTTCTGGAATGTTCGCACTTTGAGTGCTACGGGTAGACCGGAAATTTTGGTAGACGAACTAGTGCGATTTAATATTGGAATTGCTGTAATTTCTGAAGCACGCTGGTGTAACTCTGGTAGCGAGAAAATATATTCGTCGAACTGCATTCAGTCGTACCGTTTATATTATTCTGGCGGTCTATCTCACCGCAATGGTGTCGCATTTGCTATAAATGCAAAATATATGAACAATGTGACCTCGTTTACCCCAATTTCAGACCGTATAGCTATCTTGGAGCTGACTTCCAAACGGCCTATCTCTATTATTGGAGTATATGCTCCGACTGACTGCTCAGAGGACTCCGACAAAGATAGCTTTTATACAGAACTGGAGGACGCTATCAAATGCCTGCCACCATCTAATATCCATGTGGTTGTTGGAGACTTCAATGCAACCATGGGCGAAAACAACTGCGCATGGACAGGTACTTTGGGCAAATTTGGATCTGGCTCACTGAATGACAACGGAGTGCGTATGCTGTCGTTCGCAGCAAGTCATAATTTAATTGCAGCGAATTCATGGTTTAGCCATCGACGCCATCAACGATTCACGTTCTACTCGAACGATGGTCGTACAAGAAAACAACTAGATCATTTACTTGTCAGTCGACGTTTTCGCAGTATGGTCCATGACATTAAGGTTGCTCACAAGGCCGACGCTCTTTCTGACCACAAACTGGTTATTGCCAAGCTGCGCCTCCATTTAAAAGTTGTCAGGTCTGTAAAACATTCACCACCAAAAGATTTTGATTCCCTCAGCAGCACGAATACACGCCTTGGCTTCAATATAGCTTTGCAAAATCGATTTGACGCCTTGAATCAGGATACTGAGTCGGTTGACGAACAGTGGCAAGGAATTAAGCAGGCCATAACAACCACAGTGGCTGAGATATGCCCCATTAGGGGAGTGCGTTTCGAGTTGATCCTATAAACTCCCACCAACAAAAAAAAGCGAGCAACAAACCCCCAGCCCCCCCCCTCCACGCACAACCTCCCAAAAAGAACAACCCCCCCCCCAAAAAACCCCCAAAAAAAAACAAAAAAACCCAAAACAAAAAACAACACACAACCATGCCGGAACAATCGACCCTGGGTCAGTCCAGCTACCCTCGTCCTTGTAGCCGAACGGAAGAGCACCACCACTCGACCAAGACGAAACTTTCTAGCTCGTGCTATTAAGAGGAGTCTAAAAAATGACAAAGACACATGGTGGTCCAAACAAGCTGGGGCTATGCAAAGGGCATCAGATCGTGGCGATAGCAGAACACTGTACCAAATTATTAGGGAAGTCTCCGGGCGAAAGCTGCCAAATCCATCCACTGAGCTAAATGATGCTAATGGCCGCCCAATAAAATCTGCCGAAGGACGTCTAACTCGATGGGCGCAGTATTTTCAGTCCTTATTGAACCGTCCTGACCCTGCAGTTTTGGATGTCACAATTCAAGACGACACATACCCCGACGAAGCCAACACTATTGAACAGCGAACCCCATCGGACGAAGAGGTAGCAGCCGCTATTCAGTCGCTAAAAACGCGCAAAGCGTTTGGATGCTGCAACATCCCCTCTGAAGTTCTAAGAGCTATGGATGCTACGAATATAAACACCATTACGCGCCTAGTCTCCCTAATCTGGATCCAACGAAGAGTACCTCAGGACTTCAAAGACGGTATCATTATACCGGTACATAAAAAGGGGTCTAAGCGAGAATGTTCCAACTACAGGGGCATTACTCTACTGTCAATTGCCGGCAAGGTGTTGACCTCTATAATCCGCTCACGCATGCTCCACCACTACGACTCAGTGCTACGAGACCAACAGGCAGGTTTTCGACGCAACCGTAGCTGTACAGACCAAATTTTTACCCTTCGCCGGTGTATTGAGCGACGATTACGCCATGGCAAGCCAACTATTATCTGTTTTATTGATTTTGCAGCAGCTTTTGACAGCATACATCGTGATTCGATGTGGAAGCTGCTTCGCAAATGTGGCATACCGAAACTATTTGTCGCAATCCTGAGGGACATATATGCGGGCGCTCAGACTATGGTCAGGTGCTCCAACCTTGGCAATTCCGCCAAGTTTACCATCTGCACGGGTGTACGACAAGGCTGTGTACTTTCCCCCATTTTATTCAATCTTGTGCTGGATTGGGTATTGACGAAGTCGATATCGGTTACTGATGGGACCAGGGTCAGCTCAAACGACATCATAGCAGATCTCGAATACGCGGATGATATAGTTGTCTTGCAGCCAGACATCACGACAACTCAGTCACTGCTTGACCGTATCTCAGAAAATTCCGCCAAACTAGGGCTAGCCATCAAACCCACGAAAACTAAGATCATGTGCATGCACACAGTTGCCGTACCTGCAGTCTTGGTAAACGGTGTTCAAATTGAGGTCGTTCAGTCATTCTCATATTTGGGATCCATAATTAACTCTGAAAAAGTGACCGATACGTTGGACATCCAGGCCAGAATTGCAAAAGCAGCTGCGTGTTTCCAACAACTAAAGCGATGCCTATTTGACAGACAAGATCTGTCACTTAACCTAAAGCTAAAAGTGTATAGGGCAGCAATACTGTCTACGCTTCTGTATGCTGCCGAAACCTGGTGTTACAATCAGTCCGACCTGTCAAAGCTCGAAGTGTTTCATAATTACGCGTTACGGTCAATACTAGGTGTCACCAGACGAGACCGAATCTCCACCGTCACGATACTACAGCGTGCAAATTCCGAACCGCTGAAAGACCATATACGCATAGCTCGCCTACGGTGGCTAGGACATTTGGCGCGCATGCCACAAAGCAGACTATGCCACTCTGTTTGGAGAAATCCTAGGCCTGGAGACTGGCGTTGTGTCCGCAATGCTGGGAAACAGACGTGGGACAAGCTAGTTGAAAAAGATCTTGCGTTTTTGAAACAATCTTATGGAGCAGCGCATTGGGCTAGATCCTCAACGCAAATCGTCATTGACCTCGCGCAAGACCGGGTTCAGTGGCGTCGTCTGATCAGGCAGGGGCAGGCCACAGCTGGAGGATTTTGATCCGAGGAGCTAGCAGGCCTTAA